>CAUYON010015223.1:0-17827 GCA_963573935.1 Arctocebus calabarensis
TCACCCTGATACCAAAACCAGGAAAAGACCCAACTAAAAAGGAGAATTTCAGACCAATTTCACTCATGAATATAGATGCAAAAATTCTCAACAAAATCCTAGCCAATAGATTACAGTTTATCATTAAAAAAGTCATACATCACGATCAAGTAGGTTTCATTCCAGGGATGCAAGGCTGGTTTAACATATTCAAGTGTATAAACGTTATCCACCACATTAACAGAAGCAAAAACAAAGATCGTAAGATCCTCTCAATAGATGTAGAAGAAGCATTCGACAAAATCCAGCATCCTCCTGGCTCGGCGCCTGTTGCTCAACAGGCTAAGGCACCAGCCGTGTATACCTGAGCTGGCAGATTCAAATCCAGCCCGGGCCTGCCAAACAATAATGACGACTGTAACCAAAAAATGGCCGGGCATTGTGGTGGGCACCGGTAGTCCCAGCTACTTGGGAGGCAGAGGCAAGAGACTCACTTGAGACCAGGAATTAGAGGTTTGCTGTGAGCTATGATGCCACGGCACTCTATCCAGGGTGATAGCTTGAGGCTCTGCCTCAAAAAAAAAAAAAAAATCCAGCATCCTTTTCTAATTAGAACACTGAAGAGTATAGGCATATGTGGCACATTTCTGAAACTGATCGAAGCTATCTATGACAAACCCACAGCCAATATTTTACTGAATGGAGTAAAACTGAAAACTTTTCCTCTTAGAATTGGAACCAGACAAAGTTGTCCTCTGTCACCATTACTATTCAACGTAGTGCTGGAAGTGCTAGCCAATACAATTAGGCAAGACAAGGAAATAAAGGGCATCCAAATGAGAGCAGAGGAGATCAAACTCTCCCTCTTTGCTGACAACATGATCCTATACTTAGAGAACCCCAAAGACTCAACCACAAGACTCCTGGAAGTCATCAGAAAATACAGTAATGTCTCAGGATAGAAAATCAATATCCACAAGTCATTAGCCTTTGTATACGGCAGCAACAGTCAAGATGAGAGGCTAATTAAGGACACAACTCCCTTCACCTTAGTTTCAAAGAAAATGAAATACCTAGGCATATACCTAACAAAGGAAGTGAAGGACCTCTATAATGAAAATTGTGAAATCCTAAGAAAGGAAACAGCTGAGGATATTAACAAATGGAAGAACATACCATGCTCATGGCTGGGAAGAATCAACATTGTTAAAATGTCTATACTTCCCAAAGCAATCTACCTACTTAATGCCATCCCTGTTAAGATACCAACATCTTAGTTTCAAGATTTGGAAAAAATGATTCTGCATTTTATATGGAACCAGAAAAAACCCTGCATAGTTAAGGCAGTTCTTAGTAATAAAAACAAAGCTGGGGGGCATCACCATACCAGACTTTAGGCTGTACTACAAAGCCATAGTGGTCAAGATGGCATGGTACTGGCACAAAAATAGAGACATAGACATTTGGAATCGTATAGAAACCCAGGAAATAAAACTAACAACTTACAACCACCTAATCTTTGATAAACCAATCAAGAACATACCTAGGGGGAAAGACTCTCTATTCAATAAATGGTGCTGGGATAACTGGATATCCACATGAAAAAGACTGAAACTGGACCCTCACTTTTCTCCACTCACAAAAATTGTTTCAGGTTGGATAAAGGACTTAAATTTAAGGCATGACACAATAAAAATCCTGAAAGAAAGCATAGGAAAAACCCTGGAAGACATTGGCCTGGGGAAAGACTTCATGAAGACTGCCATGGCAATTGCAACAACAACAAAAATAAACAAATGGGACTTAATTAAACTCAGAAGCTTCTGTACAGCTAAGGAAACAATAACCAAAGCAAATAGACAACCTACCCAATGGGAAAGGATATTTGCTTATTTTGAATCAGACAAAAGCTTGATAACTAGGATCTATAGAGAACTCAAATTAATCCACATGAAAAAGGCAAACAATCCCATGTATCACTGGGCAAGAGACATGAATAGAACCTTCTCTAAAGAAAGATGAATGGCTAACAAACATATGAAAAAATGCTCAACATCCCTAATTGTTAGAGAAATGCAAATCAAAACCACCCTGAGATACCATCTAACTCCAGTGAGAATGGCTCACATCACAAAATCTCAAAACTGCAGGTGCTGGTGTGGATGTGGAGAGAAGGGAACACTTTTACACTGCTGGTGGGACTGCAAACTGGTACAACCTTTTTGGACGGAAGTATGGAGAACTCTCATATAACTCAAGCTAGACCTTCCATTTGATCCTACAATCCCATTACTGGGCATCTACCCAGAAGGAAAAAATATCCTTTTATCATAAAGACACTTGCATTAGGCTGTTTATTGCAGCTCAATTTACAATTGCCAAAATGTGGAAACAGCCTAAATGCCCACCAACCCAGGAATGGATTAACAAGCTGTGGTATATGTACACTATGGAATACTATTCAGCCATTAAAAAAAAATGGAGACTTTATAGCCTTTGTATTAACCTGGATGGAAGTGGAACACATTATTCTTAGTAAAGCATCACAAGAATGGAGAAGCATGAATCTCATGTACTCTATTTTGATATGAGGACAATTAATGACAATTAGTGACACGGTGGGGGTGAAGGAAAGGAAGAGCAGAGAGAGGAAGAATGAGGGAGGGGTGGGGAAAGGAAGAGCTGAGAGAGGGAAGGAGCGAGGAGGGTGGGATCTTGGTGTGTGCCACACCTTTTGGGGGCAAAACACGATTGTAAGAGGGACTTTACCCAATGTATGCAATCAGTGTAACATGGTTTCTTGTACCTTCAATGAATCCCCAACAATTAAAAAAAAAAAAAACAAAAAACGACGCAGACTTCACATTACTTGTATTTACCTGGATGGAACTGCCTCAAATACAACTTGAATGTTACCTTAGAAACACAAACAATGTAACCTAATCATTTGTACCTTCTCATTAATCTGAATTTTTTTTAAATACTAAAAAAAAAAGAAAATTCTATTTTTAAAAAAAGTTTACTCTTGGGTGGCACCTGTGGCTCAGTGGGTAGTGTGCCAGCCCCATATACTGAGGGTGGTGGGTTCAAACCCAGCCCCGGCCAAACTGCAACAACAATAAGAAAAAAGGGTGGCACTGATCCTATATACTGAGGGTGGTGGGTTCAAGCCCAGCCCCAGCCAAACTGCAACAAAAAATAGCAGGGTGTTATGGTGGGCACCTGTTGTCCCAGCTACTCAGGAGGATGAGGCAAGAGAATCACCTAAGCCCAAGAGTTGGAGGTTGCTGTGAGCTGTGATGCCACTGCACTCTACCAAGGGCAGCAAAGTGAGACACTGTCTCTAAAAAAAAAAAAGTTTACTCTTTGTTGTTGCTGCTTTTTACATGTGATAGGTTGCTTAAGTTACATTCTGGGCTATTGTCAAAAAACAAAATTTCAATAAGTTGAGTTTAGTGGTCTAAATGGCTTTTATTAGTAATTCATGAATTGGGCAACATCCCATATTGAAATAGACAGATGCTCCACTGAATATGGCAGAACAGTGGGCTTTTGAAAGGTAGCTTGAGCAGGAACCAGCAAACAGCAGAGGGCAAAACCCAGACTGGTTGACATCAGTTTACTTCAGGTTACTTTCCTTTATGGGTGAAAGCAGAGGGGTCCTTTTATGCCAATTCAGAGTGACTGGGCCTCTTTTGACTGTTTGCTGTGAATCTCCTGTGTTTTTTTTACCTTAGAGACACAGTCTCACTTTATTGCCCTCGGTAGAGTGCTGTGACCTCACAGCTCACAGCAACCTCCAGCTCTTGGGCTTAGGCAATTCTCCTGCCTCAGCCTCTAAGTAGCTGGGACCACAGGTGCCTGCCACAACATCCGGCTCTTTTTCATTGCAGTTTGTCCGGGGCAGGGTTTGAACCTGCCACCCTCAGTATATGGGGCCAGTGCCCTACTCACTGAGCCATAGGCGCTACCCTGTTTGTTTATTTTTAAACTGGCCTGTTTGGAAATTTGGCTATCATTTCTCTCCTGATTTTTTGGAAGGTCAGATTTTACAAGTAAACAGTTTAGGTTTTGATTTGGTAATGCGGGAACAGCGTGAGTGTCTCCATTGTGGGTTGGCCTACTGTAGGAGCTCAGTGCAAATCAAAGGCCTCCCATAGAGATTTTATTTAACACTATAAATGAGGTCTGAGTTTAAAAACTGCGATTAATCAGACAGACTGCCTCTCTCGTCTACCCAGTGGGCAGTCCCCTTGCCACTGCTCTGAGGCCTGCAGCCATCTGGCTCTGCCGGCTGCTGACTCTGGAATGAGCTCCTCGGGGAAAGGTTGGGGAGAAATTCATGTCTGACTCCTAGCTTCTCATGCAGGGTGATGAACATATACATATAGTCACCTCTAGGCTATAGGTGTTTGTGGTCTTATAGTAAAAAGGCTTTGGGTCTTTGGATTTTGATCTAAATTAGATGCTTCTCAAGCAGCACTAGGACTGTGCTAGGTCCCAGGATGAGCCAGGGTTGGGTCAGAGCTGATTGGAGTCCCCTGGCTGTCCCCTGTAGGTCAGTTGTGTTTGGCAGACATTGAGCTTCTGCCCTGTCCCCCTGTGCTGGGGAGATGACTTCCTAAGTCACAACACCCAGATTCAGATGTGCATTCAGTCCTGTTGTGAACCAGCATGGAGAAGGAGAAATAACCTGAGTGGGAATGATGGGGAATGAGAGAGAAAGACAAGAGAGACAAGTCTGATGCAGCTGATGACTGCAGCCAGCACGAAACTCCGGAAACAGCTTTATTTATATAGTATCATTAACATGGTAAATCTGAGATTGGCGCCTGTGGCTCAACGGGCTAAGGTGCCAGCCACGTACACCTGAGTTGGCGAGTTTGAATCCAGCCTGGGCTTGCCAAACAACAATGGCAGCTGCAACCAAAAAATGGCCGGGCATTGTGGTAGGTGCCTGTAGTCCCATCTACTTGGGAGGCAGAGGCAAGAGAGTCCCTTGAACCCAGAAATTGGAGGTTGCTGTGAGATGTTATGCTAAAGCACTCTATCCAGGGTGACAGCTTGAGGCTGTGTCTCAAAAAAAAAAAAAAGAACAAGGTAAATCTGAACACCTGGGGTAAAGATTAACTTTAAGGAGGAAAAGCTGTGTTCCTGCAGATACTAAGGACAGTATGCATGGGCTAGTGACTTCTGGCAGGTGAAAGAATGTTAATGTAGGAGGAGAAGCAGCGAGAGCTCTCTTCCTGAGCGTCTCCCGGGCCGTGGGGCCCTGCCACCTCACAGCCCGTATTGCACACAGGCCAACACAGGGAGAGGCAGGAACCATAGCCCAGCTCCGAGCTTCCCCCACGGACCACGTAGCCCAGCAGCGGCCTGAGGCCTCCTACTGCTCTACACGAGGACACCTCTGGGTGCCCTTCCCACCACGGGCTCTTTCTCCCTTCTAGCCTTGGAGCTTCCTGTCCCCTTCCCAGCTGTGCCCATGTCTTTCCCCGGGGCCACCTGTGTCTCTTGTGTGCGCCTGTGACTTTCCTCCTCTCTTGTGTGGTCCTCCAGCCCAGCAGGCATCTGTGGTGTGGGCCTGGGACCCTTCAGGGCAGGGATCCCAGGAAAGGACGTTTGCTCCAGGGGCAGAGCTGCTTCTGGTGAGAACACGTAGGCCTGTGCGTGGGTTCTGAGGGGGATGGGGCCTCTTCTGTGGGGCTCCGGGCTTCTCCGCAGTGTTCGTCTGTGAGAGCAGCCGCTGCTCACACGGGCAGCCTGCGCGGAGGCTGTGTGCTCCCTGGCCAGCTTCCCGCTGTGTCTGGACAGAGTTGCGCGTTCTAGACCTCTCTCCATGGCCCAGGTCGTGTGTGTGGCAGCCCCACGTGCTGTCTCCCCTCCAGGCTGGAGCAGCCGCCTGGTGGCCTGTGATGGTACAGAGGGAGCAGGAAGGACGTCCCTAGGGCCAGAGTGTGTTGACATGGCAGGATGGCTTGGATCCTACTTCTCCCGGCTCAGATCTGAAGGCTGGAAGCCTGCCTGAATCTGAGCTTCACAGCTGAGGATTTCAGCCGTGCCTCCCTGGCACTAGCGTGCTCCGTGTTTGCTGAACCTTGGTGACCTGCCAACTCCTTCCCTCACCTTCCCCACTGCCCTGCTATGGGGAGTGGGGCAAGGACGCCTATTCATGAGCAGGGTGAGTGGAGAAGTGCACGGTAAGCTGGTATTTCAGTCCCTGAAAACCTGAGTCACACTGAATTAGCCTGTTAGCCGCGTAGGCGAGTGGGCGCTGGCAGGGCCTCAGTGCCGAGTGTCCCCTTCCTTGAATTCTTCCCATTTACTCTCCACCATCTCACCCCAGGCCAGGGAACAAGCCCTGCTCTACCTTACATGGAGGCACATATACTCAGATATGTGGGTTCTCCTGAGGGGCAACCCACAGGCCAACTTGTCATCCACCCTTGTCTTTGGGTGACTTGCCAACTCAGAAGTGCCCGGCTTTCTTCACGGTCTGGCTGGAGCCAGTTCTGGGGGTCATAGGGTTTCGTGATGTCCGGCGATGGCCGTGCTGTCCTTTCTTCAGCAAGGGACACTCTGTCAATGCAGGGCTTCCCCCTTGCTCTTAACAGCTTCTCTGCAGCTGTCCCCGATGATTTCAGAGAAGGCACTCAGTGTACCGAGGTCAAGGTCTTCTGAGTTCCTTATTTAAAAACCCTCCCCAGAATCAGGGCTGCTGTGACTGACTCCTTCGTCACCTGCCTCTTCTGAGAAATGCAAGGACAACTGCACGGCCACAGGGACGTCACATGGGGCCAGCTGCTTCAGACAGCAGTTTCTTCATGTCCTTGGCTGCTGTTCCTGCAGAGAAACCCACCCTCTCTCAAGTTGACAGATCAGGGCCAGGCTGCTAGAAAGAAGCTGGGCTACACACCCAAACCCGCGTGGACGGGTTCCCTTCTCCCATGGTGTAAGATACATGGTGCCCACTGCTGGGCACTTCCATTTATACAGAATAAAACTTGTTTACTAGGATCTTTCTCACTTGGAGTCTCTCGTATTTTGGACCAGGTTAAGAAGGCTTTGCGCATTTTGTGAACAGGAGGTCAGTCATGAGACCTACGAGTCTAAGTGATGGACATCAGCGCTGCTGTGGTACGTGGGTCCCACACCAGCACCTGCTCCTCAGGTCTGCCCCCTGCTCACGCTGCACCTGAGAGCTCCCTGCCTCTCTCAGTCACTCTTGGAAAGGATATCTAGAGGCTGTGAATCAATAAGGGGTCTTCAGGTAATTTTGAATGCTTCTTTACATAAAAAAATATTATTTCTATCTTTCTAGGGCACGCTTTCTACTTGAGGACAAGTCATCATGTGTAGTTGAAAAGAATAGGTGTTATTAGTAGTTGACATTGAGGTTTGAATTAACAGGTCATGTTTGAATTAATAGGCCATTAACACGTGGTTTTCCAGCCCTTCCTGGAAGTGTGCCTGGTTGGCGCACCCCTCAGATTTTACTAGCGCCCTGACGTCAAGGGTAGGGGGGTCCCTGGCATAAGCAGGAGAGAGAGGGGGACAGAAACCAGAGCAGCCACCTCTAACTTATGCCAGCATGAGTTAGGAGCGCATCCCTCCTTTGCAAGGCTTCAGCACCTGCTAGAGCAGCTCCTGCCACAGCAATATAAATCCACCAAAGGCAGAGACAGGCCCCTTTGTCATGGCAAAAAGGCTCTGGACCGGTCTGGGTTCTGTTTTATTCTGTCTGGATTGGCTTCTTCTCCTGGTTCAGTTGTTACCATGGAACTTCTTTGATGGACATTTAATGACATGATGATTAGCTCTAAGTCACTTCCCAAATCCTATCGTACCTGGACATCCAGGACAGTAGGGTGTGGCTGTGTTCTTCTTTCCAAGTGGGGTTGCTTGCTGGAGGCAGCACCAAAGCAAAGCACCCACTTTGTCCCTCAGGAGAGTTTCGAAGTCTCTTGCTAGCTACCTAACATCATACTGCAGCCATGTAGTTCTATGCTTTACTAGCAGTAATAATGATGAGGATGGAATATGACATTTATTGAAGGCATGCTATATACCAGTTTCTGTGCTAAGTGCCTTAACTTCATCCTCATTTAATCTTCATAATAGCAGTGTAAAGGAAAATCAAAACCTCAGGATCCCTCTCCCCACAACTTCTTATGCAAAGGGAAGGCTAAACCTGGAGGCTGATCTGGCCACACCCCCTTCCATGTGAGCACCTGATGCTAAAGTTGCTCATTAGCCTGATGCCCGTGGAAGGTGGAGGCCTCAGGCCCGTCACTCACAGGGAAATACTCTGCTGGCTTCCCACAAACAAGAACAAGCAAATTGTAAATTTGAGTCTGTAGGCTAAATCCAGTTCCTAAAACTAAGGTCTGTTCCATCCCACACTAATAATGTTGATTATAAGTATATCTTCCCAGGCGCAGAACACTGTGGTTTGTGTTTTTCCTGAGTGCATCCTCAAATCTTGGCTTAACAAACCTCCACTGAGTGAGATCTTTGCCTCAGTCACTTACTTTAGGTTGTCAGCAGTGTATCATTCCCATGGGTGAAAAATCTGAAGCAAAGAAAAGTGAAATGAACAGCTCAAGGTCACAGAAATCATGCTGGATGGGACTAGGACTTGTACCACACAGGTCAGACCCAGGTTTGTGTTTGGACTAGAGAAAGCTGCTCTGTTACTCGCTGGTGTGTCCGGGGTGACGTGTCTCTCCCAGTTGGCTGAGCATCTGTTTGAGTTGGTCACTGCCTGTGCTAAGCTCTTCTGAACTGTTTCGTGTGACCCCCCCAGACACATTGACCCCGATGTTCTTGTGGTTGTCTCTGCTGTTCTCCACACCCCTGGTCTTGTGGCTCCAGGATGCCAAGTGTTTTAAGGGTTCTCAGGACTTGGGTGTGGTAAGACACCCAGAGGTGGAAATGGCATTTGTGAAGGGGGAGCGTGTGATTCTCACGGGTCCCTCCTTAGACATAGGAACCCCACGCAGGCCTCTGTCATGTGGGCAGTGGCCTTCATTGCGGCTTCTGCAGGAAGGAGCAGGTGAGACAAGGTAAACAGCTTGAGACTGGTGAGCTGGAACAATTTCAGTGGCTCTGAGGCATAGAGGCTGTCCCTGGCTGTCTGATACCTACCTGTGGAGGAACAGGGCAGGTGGATTTTGGCCCTGAGTGCAGGAGCCTAACAGAGAAGGGGCTTGAAGCCTGGTCCCCAGGTCGGTCGGTTGCATGTGAGAGGGCCCTTCGCAGATAAGGACCGGCCCTGGCAAGGACAGTCTTACGGTCCCTCCAGGGTCAGCGGAGCCCCAGATATCAACACATCGAAATGTAGAAAATAAAAATACATTAAGTAACTTGGATGCTTGAGAAAGAGAAACTTTTGCTTACTTGGCATGGTCTCGCTAAGGAGGAAATTGTGTGTGCCCAGGATCTTTCTGCAATAAGGAGTGTGCTGGAATGTCAGCAGGGCAGGCCGGGGCAGCCCTGCTGCTCTGGCCAAAGTTCATCCCATTCTCTCTGTCTCTGCCTCTGTCTCTAGGTTTTTGCCTCAGTTTCTCTATCGATCCATTTCTGTTATTCTCTGTCTCTTTCTCTCTGCGTGTTTGGCTGTCTCTGTGTCTCTCCCTTTCTCTCTCTGTCTCTCTATCTCTCTGCCACCGTCTTCGTGTCTCTGTCTCTCTTCACTGCGGCACAAATGTCTGCTCTCGTTTGCCACTCATTTTTATCACCCTTCTTCTCTCCCAGCCTTCACAGGGGTCCTTCTACAAATCTCCCAGAGAGACTTGGGTTTCATGAAACTACTACCTTCCCTTCCCTGAGGAGCAGCCGGAGACGGGAAGTGTAGATGACTGAGCCCCAAGTTTGGGTATTTCTGCACCAGAATTTCCCTGAAATAAGTTACTCGACACACAAATACCACCATTTGCTAATTGAGAAGGAGGGTTTGGGGGTATGTGGTTTTGGGAAATGCTGCATTCCATATTTTCTCTTGGAGACTGACAACATACAATGGTATCTAGCAAAGGCACTTAGAAGTTGTGCAGGAAAAATAATTCGTCTTTGTCTTTGACTCACCATGGAACTGGTTTTTGCATAACACACTATAGTTCCATTAGAAGGCCCCAGAGAACTGTGGCCCTACTTGGGGGACTGGCGCGGGGTGGTATGGCTCTGAGCTTCCTGCTGACCGGCATGTAGTGGCCCGTCTTTGGGCTTAGAGCCCAGGGGTCAGGGTGCCCAAGGAGCCTCGTATAACTGCCCTGAGGACCGTGGGCTTGTTTTTCTACCAAACCTTATCTTTGTACAGACACGTACACATACACATGTTCATAAACTGTGGTCTCTAAGGGCTCTTTTCATAAACAGGCAAGAGGTACTTAAGCAATAGGATTAGGTTTCACACAGGAGAGCCTTTGCCATAAATCCCCACACAGACTCATATCAAACACACAGAAGCACTGTATAGAAACAGGCAAATGCATAAGCATACTTAGAGAAATAGCCAGAATCACTCCCTCCCCCTTACGATACAGACACACGGATGCGGTATACACAGAAACACACACTCCAGACCTGCTTCCTCATCCTCCTCCCAAATATAAGCTCTGTTCTAGCCCTGCAACAAACTGGATTTAAAATTTAGTGGCTGGGTGGTGCCTGTGGCTCAGTGAGTAGAGCGCCGGCCCCATATACTGAGGGTGGTGGGTTCAAACCCAGCCCTGGCTGAACTGCCACCAAAAAAAAAAAAAAAAAAAAAGCCGGGCGTTGTGGTGGGCGCCTGTGGTCCCAGCTACTCAGGAGGCTGAGGCAAGAGAATCACCTTAGCCCAGGAACTGGAGGTTGCTGTGAGCTGTGTGACACCACGGCACTCTACTAAGGGCAATAAAGTGAGACTCTGTCTCTACAAAAAAAAAAAAACCAAACAAACAACTTAGTGGCTTAGGCTTGGCACCTGTAGCACAGTGGTTACAGTGCCAGCCCCATGTACCAAGGGCGGCAGGTTTGAATCCAGCCTGGAACAGCTAAACAACGATGACAACTGCAACAAAAAATAGCCAGGCATTGTAGTGGGCACCTGCAGTCCCAGCTACTTGGGAGGCTGAGGTAAGAGGATCACTTAAGTCCAAGAGTTTGAGGTTGCTGTGAGCTGTGACACCATGACACTCTACCAAGGGCAACAGTGTGACTCTGTATCAAAAAAAAAAAAAAAACAATAAATACCACTTAGGGGCTTAAAACAATAATTTTTTTTATATATCATGATTTCATGACTCAGGAGTTTGGGTGGGGCTCAGCTGGGTGATTCTTCTGTTTGTCATGGCATTGACTCTGGGGTACCTTTCTCTGGAGAGAAAGGCCCCAGATGGTTTCCTTCACATGCCTGCTGCCTTGATAGGAGTAGCTGGACAGCCTACCTTGGCTGGGACAGTTGATGGAAGTCAACACACAAGGCCTCTTAGGCTTGTATTTCATGGTAGTCAAACTTTTTACCTGGTAGCTGGTACCCCCAACAAGAGGAGGACAACTCCAGGCTTCTTATAACCTGGCCCCAGGAGATGAAAAAGCTCATGTTATTGATCAAGCAAGTCACTTAGGTTCACTCAAATTTATTAGACTCTACTTCTCAATGGGAGGGATTTGAGGCTATCTTTAATTTAATACACGGATACACACATCCCACATGAAGCTTAAGCCTTCTCTGTTGAGAACACTTTTGTGGTTGCACCTGGGCCTGAAGTAGTGGCAACTGAGAAGGCCCTGCCCTGACACAAAGCTGGCTGGCGTGCTGACCCCCTGCAGTGGCCTGTCCAGTGGCCACTCACAGGACACAAGGACTGGGTAGCAGACCACACAGGAGATCACTTCTTTATGGCAGGATTTCTATCCTGGGACTTAAATTCAAGGTCCTTCCTCGTGCTAAATCTAGTTATAACTAGAGTCCCTTCTATGCCAGGTGTTCGCAAATGGTCTAGCATCAATAACCATGTTATAGATATGCAGTCAAATCACTGAGCAGGAGGTACTACATTGTACACTTGGGGACAGTGAGGCCAAGACGAGGATAGACTTCTCACTATCCCAGTGGCTGGGATTCCCTAGTCCTGGACTCCTGTTGCAGAGCTCTTTTCCATGGAATTACCTCTGTCTGGGCTCCCCCTGCTGAGTGCTCCCCAGAGGCCAGACACACCTATGCATCAGACGTCTGGCTGGATGCTGGGCACTGGGGACTGGGCAGTCACTGCTGGTCAATGATGAGACCTGGAGGTGCTCACTTCTCGTACAAGTGACCAGGAGGACATGACCAGGAACAGGCAAAAAGTTTCCCTGAGCAGTTACTGGCCATAATGTTGCTCAGACAAAGGCCTAAGATGTAAGGCTACTGGAAAGCTATAAAAACCAACATTACCTTCATATTTTCCACTAGGAAGAGCAGAAAAATAATGCCATCCCCAGCCCCCTCCCACCAACAGTTGTCGAGGTGCAGATGGTGTGTGCAGTGGCTTTGAAGCCAGCCAAACCTGGGTCAAATTCTAGCTCACCTGCTCCCATCTGTAGCTCTAAGGCCTTGGCCAAGTCTGTGGACCTTCTGAGCACCACTGTCCTCATCTGTTTATTGAGAAAATCATACTTTTATTTTTTTCTTTCAACAAGTATGTATTGACTATATATGACAGACACTTGTGGAGACAAATAATGAGAACAACAGGTACTGTCCCTTATGAAGGAGGCTGGCATTCACTGAACAGATACACAAGGTAACTGTGTATCTGTTACCTTGGTAACAGGTAAACCAAGGTAAATTTGCAAACTGTGCTAAGTGCTGAGAGGGAGCTCTAAAGGTATACTACAAGTGGGTACAGTCATGTGACCATGTCGGGGATGTCAGGGACAGCCCCTCTGAGGAAGTGGCAATTGATTGTGGTCTGGGGATGAGTAGTAGCTATCCAGCTGAGGTGTGTCTGGGGCAGAGGGAAAAGCAGGTGCAAAGGCCCCGTGGCGAATGAAGTTACAGAGGTGAGGTTGAGAGGCTGGTGTGACCAGATCAGAGAGATCAAAGGTAGAAAATGGCGAGAGATGAGACTACAGGTGTGGGTGGGAATTTTGTTCACCAAGTTTGGAGAGTTTTAAACAGTGTAAATTTTGTATATTTAGCTCTGAAAGTAGTGTGGAATGTTATCTAGTGGTTTTAATCATGAGGATGACATAATTAGCTTGTGCTGCAAGAAGATGACTTTGGCTGCAGCAAGGAGAATGGAATGCAAGGAGGAAAAGGGGCTGTGGGTGACCCCACTGGGAGGCATTGGCAGGTAGAATAGTGGCCCCTCAGATGCCCCTGTCCTTATCCCAGGAACCTGTGAATAGATTATGTTATATGGCAGATAAAAAGAATGAGGGTTGCATATGGAATTAAGATTACTCTCCACTAACCTTAAAATAGGGGGATTATCCAGGATTATCCAAGTGGGCCCAATGTCATCAGATGAACTCAGAGAGTGGGTCAGAGAGGGAAACATTAGAAGCACTGGGCTGCCCTTGCTAGCTTTGAAGAGGGAGGAAATATTAATATCATTTTGTATATGAAGAAATGGGATTTCTAAGGCATGAAGTGACCTTCTCAAGACCAAGCATCATTAAGTCTCCTAAGCAGGGTTTACATCCAATCCCCTTGGCTATGAACTGTGTGCTATTCTGGGGACCCTGCAGGGATCCCAGGTTAGAGCACTGACTATGTCTGCTACCAGCCCTGCTGTCACCTTTCTGTGTGACCTTGAACCACAACCTGTTCTCCTGGAGTGAGGAGGTCTATGTCTGGGGTTCCTTAACCAAAAGGTGTTTCAGATGGCCTGACAGGTTGTGGGTCTCCTAAAATTGTGTGCAGGTTTCTGGTTGTATGTGAATATTTTTTTTTGGGGGGGGGAGGTTAATAGCTTTCATCAAAATATCAAAGGGCCTTTCCTCCCCACTAAGAGCTGCTTTGTTCCAGAAGCTTCTCCAAGTGCTGAGCTCACTGACCCAGGTGAGATTTCTGACTGCGTTAGCCGCCAAATGAACAATCACTCTTCCAACATGTTTTGATGATGAGAGCGGGATCTCCATTAATCACGACTGAGTGGGGCGCTCAGAGAAGCTGGCGGGGCTTCAGGGGTTTAGTCTGAGGAAATCCTGGAGAAGAGAACTAAAGTGGGCCTCAGCGAGAAAGACCCTCAGTGAGGGTCACAGTCGCCTGTCCGGTTAGCATCTAAGACCCTCTGTTGAAGGCAAGCAGGGAGCAACCCTCCCCTAGGCTCCTGGAGGTCAGGAGGCTCACTGTCCCTGACTCACAGGATGAGGAAGGAGCAGGCCCCAGGAGGACAAGGCCTGGGGCCACTGTGAGTAGCCTTGTGCTCACTGGTGGCTCAACTGTAGGAAAATGCCATGCCTGCCCCCAGGTCCTCTTTTACCCATTGAGCTTTGCTGCCTTCTCTTTGCAATGCTGGTGGGGCAGAGAGCAGTGGGGCCATCCTTTGCTGGGGAGGAGAGAATCCCTGAAGGGCCCAAGGAAGGTTGACTCTTGAGTCATGGGTCAAATTTCAGTGGGGAGTGAACTGTCAACTGCAAGGAACCAGTGGAGGGATCAGAACCCAGGCTCTGGGATCAGAGTAGTGGGGGGCATCCAGGAGCAGAGAGGGGTAGTGAGGAGGTGGTGAAAATTTCAGGCAGGGAAGGATGTGGTGTAACCTGGAACATGAGATACTGAGGTGGAGACTTGGTATGTCTCAGTTGACCAGTTGGGTATCCCTGCTTCATTCTAACCCATGCGTTTGATAAATAGGAAAGCTGATTCAGAGAAGTAAAGGAATTTTCCAAAGTCACCCAGCAGGCCAGAATTAGAGGTAGAACCCAGTTAGTTATCTGCCCCTCAATGGAAGGAATTGAAGACGATGATGATGATGACAATGACAATGATGATGAGGACAAGTAGTAACACTGAGCACTTGGTGTTCAGTGTCTCACCCAATCTCACAAGGCCCTGTGACAAAGCTATTGGTATTCCTTTTTTACCGAGGGGAAATGGAGGCTTAGAAATATGAAATTGCTGGGCGTGGTGGCCCGCACCTGTAATCTCAGCACTCTGGGAGGCCGAGGCAGGGAGATTGCCTGAGCTCATGGGTTCCCGACCACCCTGAGCTAGAGTGAGACCCCTTCTTTAAAAATAGCTGAGCGTGGCTTGGTGCCCATAGTACAGTGGTTAGGGTGCCGGCCACATACACTATGGCTGGCGGGTTCGAACCTGGGCCAGGCCTGCTAAACAACAATGACAACTACAATAACAACAACAAAATGACAACGACTGCAAAACAACAGCCAGGCATTGTGGTGAGTGCTTGTAGTTCTAGCTACTTGGGAGGCTGAGGCAAGAGAATTGCTTAATCCTGAGTTTGAGGTTGCTGTGAGCTGTAAAGCCATGGCATTCTACTGAAGGCAACATAGTGAGATTGTCTCAAAACAAACAAACAAATAAACAAAAAATAAACAGTTGGGCCTTGTGGTAGGCAGCTGTAGTCCCAGCTACTTCAGAGGCTGAGGCAAGAGGATCTCTTGAGCCCCAGAGTTTGAGGTTGCTGTGAGCTATGAAGCCACAGCACTCTACCAAGGGCAACAAAGTGAGACTCTGTCTCAAAAAAAGAAATATGAAATGATTTGCCCCATACCACCCTAGATCATTTGATTTCCAAACCCACAGGTGGTTTTCTCATGGGTTCTGCTGAAATTGTCCCAGAGTCCTCATACCTACAGTGTCATCTCCTTCGCCCCATCTCTTTCTCAGCCCAAGCAAACCCTCCCTTATCCTCTTGGCTTAACCAGATCCTCTTGACAGAGGGTACTAGGCTGTGGAGTTGTAGTGGTTGGAATTGTGATGTCGGAGGGCATGTGCTTTCAGAATTACAGAATTTTGGAGATGAAATGCCCCTAGGAATGCCCTGTAATGCCTCTTTTGACTGAAGCAGTACCTTGGCAAGGCCCTGCACCAAGTTAGTGACAGAACAGCCCGAAGGGCCTGACGCCAGACCTGATGGACAGTTCCCACAAGTTCTCAAAATCCTCTTTTGATCTGTAAGTGAATTTCCCCAGAGGGGCAGACGGTGCAAAGGAACTACAGTGCCATTAGTTCCCGAGCTGTGTGATGGTATTGTTTGTTCAGAAACACAATGGTTGTCTCTTCCCTTCCTCCCCTGGAGAAGCTGGCGTCGATAGTACCATTTCTTTTTTTTTTTTGAGACAGAGCCTCAAGCTGTCACCCTGGATAGAGTGCTGTGGCATCACAGCTCACAGCAACTTCCAATTCCTGGGCTCAAACGATTCTCCTGCCTCTGCCTCCCAGTTAGCTGGGACTACAGGCGCCTGCCACAATGCCCGGCCGTTTTTTGGTTGCAGCCAACATTGTTGTTTGGCGGGCCGGGGCTGGGTTCGAACCCGCCAGCTCAGGTATACGTGGCTGGTGCCTTAGCCTGTTGAGCCACAGGTGCCAAGCCGATAGTACCATTTCTATGTGAAAAGGTTATCTTCATTTTAAAAACAATTTACACATGAACTTTAGATGCTCCACTTGGACATTGTGAGCAGACTGGACTATCCCTGTGGACGTTAGGCCCGATAATCTGGGAGTACGTCTGTGTTCAAATGTTTCACCATCAGTGCAACATCAACATCAGCAAGAGCCATGGAGTCCCTCGGATCTGAGTTCGACTTTGGATTTAGGTCTAGAGAGTGAGCTCCAGCAAATCATGTCAAGAACCACAGCAGTGGGCAAGGCTCCTCGAGGGACACGGGAGGCTGAGACCTGGGTCTTGTGAGGCTACCCGCTGAGAGCCCGTTTGAGTTTTGTTGACTGTCTACCATGAGCTGGTCACTTTCAAGTATGTCTGTCATGTGACCCTCACAGCACATTTGACACCAGAGAGGTGGTGTCACACAAGTTCTTCAGAAGAAAACGCTGAAGCTCAGACAGGATAAGACAACAGGTCAGTATCATTCCTCTCCTAAGGGGCAGAGTCTCTGACCAGGACCAGTCTTGGTGCTTCTGTTTCAAGTGCTTTTTGCACTGTAACCATCAGCACAGTCAAGGGAGCGAGCCAATGATGCAGCCTGAAGTGTGTCCATCTTTTACCTGTTCATCTATCTGCAACTACTGTGTTCATTCTCTAAGCAGTTTTGATATTTGCCATCTCTCCATCTATCCATCCATCCGTCATCTATCCTTTGCTGTAAACATCCATGGATAAAAGATGGTTGAAAGTACAACAGGAGTTCTGCCTTAGTCGGCTTGGGCAAGTATAACAAAAATACTGTGGACCAGCGGTTTTCAATGTGTGTGCCCTGAGAGGATCTTAGGTGTGCTGTGAAAACTTTTAAAGATCATTAATTAAATTATTTTCAAAAGAAGTTCAAAGCACAGTAAGTATGTTCTTGTTTTTACTCTCTTTTTTTTGATCAACATAATTTAAGTGTGCTGCGGAGTTTAACTGTAGGTTCAAGGGTGCCATGAGATAAAAAAACACTGATGGTGAAAAGCACTGCCATAGACTCAGTGCCTATGGCTCAATGGGCTGGGGCGCCAGCCACGTATACCTAAGCTGGCGGGTTTGAATCCAGCCTGGGCCCACCAAACAACGATGATGGTTGCAACCAAAAAAGGGCCAGGCGTTGTGGCGGGCTCCTATAGTCCCAGCTACCTGGGAGGCAGAGGCAGGAGACTCTCTTGAGCCCAGGAATTGGAGGTTGCTGTGAGCTGTGATGCCACAGCACTCTATCCAGGGTGATAGCTTGAGGCTCTGTCTCAAAAAAAAAAAAAAAA
>CAUYON010015225.1:0-34660 GCA_963573935.1 Arctocebus calabarensis
GCACAGTTTCTGGGACACAGTAGGCCTCTCACAGAGGGCCGGGCACAGTGCCTGGAGCACAGTAGGCCTCTCACAGAGGGATGGGCACAGTGCCTGGGACACAGTAGGCCTCTCACAGAGGACTGGGCACAGTGTCCGGGACACAGTAGGCCTCTCACAGAGGGATGGGCACAGTGTCCGGGACACAGTAGGCCTCTCACAGAGGGCTGGGCACAGTGCCTGGAGCACAGTAGGCCTCTCACAGAGGACTGGGCACAGTAGGCCTCTCACAGAGGGATGGGCACAGTGCCTGGAGCACAGTAGGCCTCTCACAGAGGGATGGGCACAGTGCCTGGAGCACAGTAGGCCTCTCACAGAGGACTGGGCACAGTGTCCGGGACACAGTAGGCTTCTCACAGAGGACTGGGCACAGTGTCTGGGACACAGTAGGCCTCTCACAGAGGGCTGGGCACAGTTGGAGTCCTTGTTCCTTCAGCCAGTCCTGTGTCTCATCTCTGTCCTCAGCTTCTAGAGGCAAATCATTCAACGTGGGTGGCCTTTGACTCACCCAGGATCCAGGCCCTGCTTCCCTGGGCCTGTTGTGTGGGTCACGAGGAGGCCTTACTCCCACGCTACTTGTCTAAAGGAAGAGCTTATGGCTATCAGTGCCCGCTGGCTGACGGCCACAATAAGGAAAAGTGCTCTCGGTCTCCTCTTGTGGTCTGTTCCCTGATCATTAGTCCCTCGCCCCCTCGACGCCAGCTCCCCTGGCCTGGACGGCCTGCCCCTCTCTCATCCCTTCCATGCCGCTCCCCTGGTCTTACCTGCTTCAGATCCACAAAGGAGGCTACATTTCTGACGTAACCCAGTTTTAACTCTATTTAAGGGCTTTCAAGAGCCTCATCAGTCTAGTCCAGTGGTTCCCAAGAGGGTCATTTTATATTGTCATGACTTAGGGGACACCAGGTGCCAGTGTCATCCAGTGGGCACAGACCAGGGGTGCCGCTAAACATCCCACAGGACAGCACCTCAACAATAGAATGATCCCCCCCAAAACGCTGAGGTGGAGAAGCTCTGCTTTAGCCCTTCGCTGCCATCCCAGCCTCTGACACCGTCACGTGCTTTGATATGGGCAGGCTGACTCCCGCCCTGGCCTGGGGGAGCCACCCCACTGCCCTCCTGAGAGTGGGCGTGGGAAAGACCCCCAAGTCGGGGAGCAGCAGCATCTGGGGCTGAGTCCTGCCACATGTATCTGTGTGGCAGTTACGTAACCAAGCTGCACCTGGCCTCCCAGCTCTGAAAAATACAGACAGTATCTCTGTTACTTCATAAAATGTGCACGGCCTGAACGTGGGATGTTTCTGCGTAGACTCTGGGCTTCCATTTAGACGGTGCTCAACTGTGCTCCCCCGTCCTGTACTTCCCTACCCGGTGCTAACCCTAATAAGTCTTGCAATTGCTTATTGAACTTTCTCTACTAAATTGGACACGCTCTCTACTAATGTGCTGGTTGCACTTTCCACCGCATCTCTGTTGTCTTCCACTCAGACAGCAATAACTTGGATGGTTCTCAGTTTGCAGTGGTTTAATGTGACACTTCTTCAACTTCATGGTGCCACCCACCCAGCCATTCTATTTGTCGCCTTATGTGACGCCCAGGAGGAGCTTTGCAGACCAGAAAGTTGATCGCATCACACACCTCCAAGGCCAAACCTGGACCTAAGTTTCAATTGCTTTATCAATACTTGCGATATTGTCCAAGGTACATGTAAAAGGGTCTAATGGAACTCTTAGGTTGCAGGAGGCTGACGAAGCGGGGCTCCTGTTACCCGCCTCACTCTGGCCAAGACGCCCCACTGTTTGGAACTTTCTTCCACCTCTCTGGATGACAGAAATCATTCTCATCCTTCAAGAGCCACCTGAGGGGCTGTCCACTTTGACACGCTGCCTCTGATCTTTCTCTTCTCTCTTTTTCTAAAGCCCTGACAGTCAAGTACACACGATTCAAGGTTTCTAGTTCTCTGGCTTGGTTTTTCTAGTAGTCCTCTCTCTCCTCCCCGGCAGAGAGGAGGTAACTGATGTAAAGGTTAGGTCTGTATGGCCAATATTTTTTTTTGTTTCTATTCCCTTTACAACCCCTGGCTCAAGACCGAGCATGCGTTCAAAAGAGGCTTACTGATGGACTGGTTTACAAGCGCGTTTTCATCTCAAGAAATCTTACTTGTTTTTTAGTTCATCATCCACATAATAGTGTAACAATATCTGGATCAAAAATCAAAGAGCGCTCACTCTCCTGTTGCGTGTTTTCCCTTCCCTTTCCCTTTATCCCTCTAGGCGCCAAGAATTTGTACAAAACTGCGATCACAGTGTGGATGGAATTTGGCATTCCTCTTTTCTCGCTCAATATGCCACCCTGGGCATTTTTTTCATTTTGTGACAGAGGCTTCATAATCATCTTCTTTTTTAAGGGCTGCACAACACTCAAGCATGTGGGTGTAGCACAATCTACTGAACTGTCTCCCATTGATGGCGGAGGCCGCTTCTGAATTTCCACCAGGGGACGCTGTAAATGGCGCTGCTGACGCCAGGGGGAGCCCTTTCAGTTGGGGGTGGGAGGGAGCAGGAGTTCAAAGCAGGAAGAACTACCCGAGAGGCATAGAACTGGGTGAGTGGCTTCAAAATCAGCCTGCATGTGAGAAGAAACAGGGGGATCTTCTTGTCTCTAGCGCTAAAGCTCTCCTTTCATATCCTCTGGAACTACTGGGACAACTTAAAATATATGCGAATCCGCACATTCTCAGTTTTGAAACAAATGTGAAAATTCAGACCACTGTAAGACCCTTCTTTCCAAGGAGTTTGCCCAGTTTCACCGAATCTGCTCTAAAGCCGTCACCTCAAAATCAGCCCTGCCACTCACTTATCTTTCCATTCTCCACCTTACTCTGTGATTTGGAGAAAATTGTTTCTTTATGATGATGCCTCCGGGCATCTTCTTAGCTTTGCACTTCACCATTTAGCTCTGGAAAATGAAAATGCAGGAACAGTGGCGCTGAGTCACCTCTGTGTCTCCCCAGGAACAGTGAGCGGAGTGGACCCCAAGGACAAGCTGGGTCAGACCCTCAAATCATTGGGAGCCCTGGTGGCGGCCGGACTTGCTACTTCACCCCTTGCATTGACGTGCACATGGCCCTGATCTACAGCGTCAGGGTCACAGGCCGTAAACCAGCATTTTGCAGGTGGCTGCGGTTGCTGGCACCTGGCCTCCCCCTCCTTCCACTCTCTCCACACCACCAGGGATTGTTCCAAACCCACATCCACCACTCTGATCCTTCAGCAGCTGTCGGTCATACCCAGGTTGGCATCCACCTTTCCTAGCTGGGTGTGTGAGGTCTCCATGTGACTCCATCTGAGCCCCGTCTCCTGCCCAGCTTCATCTCATGCCCCTCCTTCCCTCCCTGCCCCCGGTGCCTCTGTGCCAATGTCTGTACTGAGAGCAGATAGCCAGACGTCCCTGGACTTGGGCCCCATTGAGCTTTCTGGCAGTTCTCTCAGCATCTGAGGCTCCCCAGTATGTGTGCACTTGACGTTCCCTTCCTGGAGCATTCCCCTTCCAGGCCCCTTCTTCCTCTGGGAACTTTGGCTCAGGCTTTACTCTTTAGAGAGACACCGTCTATATAGCAATGGCGTGGGCTTCAATTTCAAAACATGTGGTTGGACACCTTTCCTACTGTGCCACACCCACCTGGGTGCCCAGCTTGACAACATTTCCCGTTTACTTCCAGGAAGACATGGCCAAGGACCCAACTACTAGCACTAGAATACAAGCAGGTGGCTGCTCCCCAAAAGCCCCCTAGTCCTGACCCTCCCATGCTCTCTCCCTATCTGCCAGTCAGAAGCAAAAGACCGTAAGACTCAGGACAAGGGTGAAGGCACAAGATGCACAGTCCTCAAATGTCCTTTTGGAAGTCCATGACCAAACATCCACCTTGGGCTGTCACAGGAATGGATGAGCACTAAACCTCTCTGGCTTCAGACAGTCTAACAGCAGCCAGCGTAACTTTAGTACATTAGCTTTGCACGTTGCTCAATGGCTTTGTTCATTGGGGATAAGAATAGAGGCATCAAGAGGATTAAATGAGCTCATACATGTGAAGCAGTCAGCACAAAGCTAGTAATGCTAAGCTCCCTATATATGTTTGCTCTCATTACTATGACTATTATTATGGTTATCCCTGCTCTGAAGGAATGCTACTGTTCTTTGAGAGAAAAGCAAGGGGCCAGCCTCGTGCCCTGCTGAGCAGATGGCTCACCTTTTCACTTCTTGCACATAGTCTGCGTTTCTGTCGAACAGGTGGGTCACGGAGTCTTTGATCGCTTCATGCTTGAAAGTAGAAGCTGTTCCGAAGACAGTCACGTTGGGGACAGTGGAACACAGCTGAGCCACAGCTTGGCCCTGGATGTGAAAGACAAACACAAGTCACAATGAGAGCCACCCTTTAGCCACGAGTCTCGCTGGGTGTGGAGCAGGATTGCCCAGTTGGCACTATTGAATAGGTTGGGTTGGATGCGTCTTTGTTGTAGAAGGCTGAGCTGTGCAATGTAAGAAGTTACCAGCATTTCGGGTCTCCTCCTACTAGATATCACCCTCCAATGTGACAACCAAAAATGCATCCCGCAGGTCAAAAATGACCTCCCTTGGATGAGAACCATGGGTGTAGGCAAAAGGGAATGGGAGTCACCAACCCCAGCACCAAGACTTAACTGTTATTTAACCACACTGAACTATGAACTGGTAATAACGTTACCTACTCCATAGGGATCTTGGATGATGTCTTAGTTTAGGCAAGGACCAAGAATTCGAATGTAAGTACTTTATTTGGGAGATGATCTCAGGAAATATCATGGTATTAAGACAGAAAAAGGTCACGTACTTCCCACGTGTAATCCTAGCATTTTGAAAGGTTGAGGAGAGAGGATTGTTGAGGCTGAGAGTTTGAGACCAGCCTGAGCAACATAGCAAGACCCCAGCTCTACAGAAAACGATGAAATGGAACAAAATTGCATAAGCCAGGGATGCCTACAGTCCCAGCTAGTTGGGAGGTTGAGGCAGGAGGATCACTTGACCCTAAGAGTTTGAGGTTGCTGTGAGCTGTCATGATGCTATTGCACTCTGGACCAGACAACAGAATAAGACCCAGTTTCAGAGAAAAAAAAAACACCTAGTAAAGAGTATTTTCAAAACCAATATCTATCAGTTGGAGTTCAGCCTCTCTGGGAAACTCCATAATCAAGGGTATCATATGCCTCTGAGTTACCCTAACCAAGAGGTGAAGAAGTTGGTGTATTCAGTCAACAAATTTCCATCTGATACTGCCCGAGTGCTGATTCTGCAGTAGGAATTCTTGTGCCCATCTGGTTTGTTTTCACGGGCAGCATGTCCTTTCATAGCCACACAGAGCCCTTAGTAAGCAACCTTCAGCAGGTTGAGTTGAGCGCAAAGACGCTATGGTGCGGCTGACAGCACCTGCTCCAGGGAAGTGTTCAGTGAGGTATTATGGACCTGGAACAAAATGTGACACCAAATAGATACTCAATAAATCCTAATTGTCTCCTGCCCCCTTAGGAGCTTATTATATTCAGGGCTGAGATGTCCAGACTTACAAAGGAAAGGTCAACACGAGTTTTAAACATTAAATGGTCCAGGGGAAATCACAAATGCAGTTAGGAGTGGGTGATCTTCCATAGCCTCCTTCAGTGTGGTGGCATTGGACAAAATACTGTGATCACATGCGTTCAGAAACCTTCCAGTAAAACCCAGTTTGCTGGTAATGAAGATGTATTCTACAATCATGTCTTGTCTCCTTCCAGTGTCCCATCTGCCACTTTTAAAGAGGGAAATTATTCTACCAAAATCATCCTGTGATATTTTAATTTCTGCCTATCATCTTTTTTCATGCCTTCATGCTGGCGGACTAAATCAGGTTGGCAGGTCAATTTACAGAAATGTTATCTTATCACCAGTTGCAATTAAAGGCAACATTGAGAGAATGTCAGAGTTGGAAGATCATCCAAATACCCCTTCCCCATTGTTGTTTATAGATGAGGGAAAGGAGACCCAGAAAGGTTAAGGACACCTGGTTTTCAGAGGCAGTTCTAGAATTCAAAGTAATGTCTCTCAGCTTCCAGTTATTGCCATTTTCTCTTATGTCATGCTGCTTATTTATTTTGACATTTGAAGCTAAGAAGACTTTAAAGCTCCTACCTGAAATAGACATGAAACTGACATACTCCCTTGAAGGTCAACGTTTTAGAACATGAACTTAAGACTCTTGACAGGCTATAGTTCTCTGTTATTAGAATGGCTTTGCTGTTTAATTTTTTTCTCCTAGATTTTATAGAACAAAGAGGAAACTAGCCTTCCTAGTGAGTGGAAATAATCACCAACCAATGGAGCAATTCTCTAAAATCTACCGGCTTCACACATGCCATCGTTATATGTCCGTGTCTATAGGGCTCGACCTACCCTTCTGAGTACTGGGATGGGAAATTAGAATTAGTTCCAATGTCCTTGTAGTTCCATTCTGTCCTCTGTCCTTAGGCAAACATGACATTTACTCAATCGACTATTTTTCAAATTTCCGTTATGTACTAGTCCTGCTGTTTTATAGATGCCAAAGTGTCAGAGATGATGAGCATGCGTTAATCGCTAGTCCCAACCACCCAGTGTGTCCTGGACTCGCTTTTCTAGCCACACGTTGGTGTTTGTCTCCACCTGCCTGGCCCAAAGCAACACATCAAACTCAGCTCATCCAAAGCACAGGCTTCTCCAGATGGTCAGTCCTTGTGTTGGTTTTTTAGGGGCTTCTGTAACAAATTTCCAAGATAGGGTGGCTTAAACATCAGAAATTTCTTTTCTCGTAGTTCTGAAGGCTCAAAGTCCCAAGTGAAGGTGTGGAAAGGGTCTGTCCGGCATCTCTCCTTTGCTTGTACCCGGCCACCTGTTCCCTGTGTCTCTTCGTATCGTCTTTCCTCTGTGCCAACCTCTGTGCCCACACTTCCCCTTCGTATAAGGACACCAGATTAGATGAGGGACTACTAGAATAACTTCACTTGAACTTGATTCCACCTACAAAGGCCCCATTTTCAAATACAGTCACATTATGGGGTATTGGGGATTAAGATTTCAACATAGGAATGGGAGGGATGTAATTCAGCCTATAACAACCCTCTTTCTGCATCCCCGGCTTTGAGGGATGAACTCCACCCTCATCCTCCATTTATTCATCAAAATCCCAGGAATCTGGGCCATCCAGACCTCTTCTTCCTCCCCCTCCCCCATTTCCAATTAGTCAGCAAGCACATTAATTCTTTCTCCTCAGCATCTAACTGTCCCTTCCTATTCCGGGTCATCCTGTTTCCTTCCCCTGATTGTGACAACTCTCTTCTAACTGTCTGGGCTGTTTCCCTGTGTCTTCCTGCATTTGGAGTGATTTTTCTCATACCCAACGCTGAAGACCCAACCCACTATTCATTTCAACCCTCCACGCCTATCACAGCTTTCAGAATAAGATGCACGCCCTTTAGTTTATCACCCAAGGCCGGTCCTTCCTGCTCTGACCCAGTCTGCCTCATTCATACGCTTCTCTCCACTTTTCCAAGACTTGAGCCACCCCTGGTCAATGTCCACCACAACTGAAGCCTGGGACTGCCCACTGCCCGTGGTGTTCTCAGAGTAACAAGTGGCCTCGATATCACAAGCTTGGCCAGCATCTCCCCTGGCTGCCGCGCTCACCAGCTGAGCAACATTTTGGCACTTCTGTTCACTCCTATAAATAAGTGGATAGTAACGCTGTGTGCGTAGAGGTTTGTTGTGGTTTTATATGAAATAATGCATCAAAGAGCTTAGCACAGTGATGCTCAATAACCACTTGCTGCTGGTACTCCTGAGACGACGCTTACTGTTTTTCTTTGTGTTACTACATCAGCAGTAGTAGCATCCCTGGGATCCTGCCATCACCTCCCACACAGGGACGTTATTTTAGCAACCATGCCAGTTTCCCCACGTGCGTTTCCACCCCTGTTTGTGCCCTTTCTTCTTCTTTTCTTGTTCAGATCAGAGCCACACTGCCCGCCAGACATCTCTTCCAGGAATTCTTTCCAATGCCCTAGACAGTCAGTGGTCCTGTCTCTGTCCCCATTGACTTGTGGTTCCTTCCTCTAGCACAGAGGCCACCGCAGCTGTCTGTGACTACTGCCTGGCCTGTCTGTGAGCTGCGTAGGGCAGGGACTGTGTCTCACTGTCTCTCTGTCTCTCCACCTCCTGGGCCCAGGAAGATCCTGGCACAGAGCAGGTGTTAGCAAAACTGGATGGATGCAGAGGAGCGAGAGAGTTCGGGGTGCTGGGGCATCGCTCCCCATCACTTTGCAGCCTTTGTGCCCTTTATTAAGGTAGAGGTGGAATAAAGCATAGATTTAATTGACATATGCAGGCTCTAGACCAAGCAGAACTTCACCAGTTCCATTTTAAAGAGGGAGAGAGGTCTGAGCACAGTGGCTCATGCCTGTAATCTCAGTACCCTGAGAAGCCGAGGCATGTGGATTGCCTGAGCTTAGGGGTTCGAGACCAGCCAGAACCAGAGAGAGACTCCATCTCTAAAAATAGCCAGGTATTGTGGTGGGCGCCTTTAGTCATAGCTACTCAGGAGGCTGAGGCAAGAGAATCGCTTGAGCCCAAGAGTCATTTGAGGTTGCTGTGAGCTATGACACCACAGCACTCTACCGAGGGCAACAAAGTAAGACTCTGCCTCACAAAAAAAGTAAAAATAAAAATAAGGTTTGGCACCCATAGCTCAACAGTTAGGGCGCCAGCCACATACACAGAGGCAGGTGGATTCGAACCTGGCTGGGACCTGCTAAACAACAATGACAACTGCAACAACTGCAAAAATAGCCAGGTGTTGTGGCTGGCGCCTGTGGGCCCAGCAACTTGGGAGGCTAAGGCAAGAGAATTGCTTAAGTCCAAGAGTTAGAGGTTGCTGTGAGCTGTGATGCTACAGCACTCTACAGAGGGCAATATAGTGAGACTCTGTCTCAAAAAAAGTAAAAAAATAAAGAGAAAGGTACACATGGTTAATAAAAAGAGATAATATAAGTAATCCAGGCTGCTCATATATTTATGTCATATAACATAAATATCATATATAAAAGATAACGTGTAAGAATAATATATACATGTTGAACTCTCAACAATTGTAGAAATATATTTCTCTGTTCAATTAAATAATTTTTTGCTTTGTAAAAAATACATATATACAACATGATTATGTATAATTAGAATACTGTATAATTAGAATTCTATATGTATTGGTATGACATGTGTATTTAAATAGTATTATATACATCAATAATTGTAGCATATATTTAATTACTAATATAGAATAATATTCTATATATTTAATTACTAATATAGAATATTAATATAAGCAGCAGATAATATAATTACATAATTATTATATATAATTTGATAATTATAACATAATTTAAATATATGATATATAGCAATTTAATCATAATTTAGTAAATTATTATGTAACATAATAAATTATTATTTATTTATTGTTGAGGATTCATTGAGGGTACAAGAAACCAGGTTAACTGATTGTTTTTGTTAGATAAGGACCCTCCTGTAGTTGCCCCCAAAAGTGGACCACACCCCTTCATCCTCCAGCTCTTCCCTCCTTCCCTTTCTTAACACTAATAAATTATTATATAATATAAAATAAAGTATGATATAAATATTAAAGGTGGAAAACACAATTCAGTACACCTCTGTTTCCAGGCTTTTAGTTCTACCAGTGCTTTTAGGCAATGGGAGGTCCTCACAATATTCTCCATGAGTTTTTAAACTAAGTGATGCTCAGATTCCCGTACGTAAGCTGAAAAGTGCTTTCCATCACATTTCTGGAGAACCCGTCCTCTCCCTTCTCTCCTTTCCCAGGAGGTGTAGGATCAGCACCTCATTTATCCTTGTCTCGCCCATGTGCCCAGAAAACAGCACAGACTCAATCAACATTTGCAGAAGACAGAGTGAACTTTCAATAAGAAGGACCCGGTAATTTACCTCCAGACCGACAACGTGAAATGAACAAGACAATCCATTTTCCAGCCACTGCAGCAAAGGGAGATTTGCATGTACTTTGCATTGACCTCCCTTCCATCTGTTGAATGTAAGAATTCTCCACCAGCCTCCCTTTCTCTCCCCAAGGCGAGCAACACAGCAGTGATGGCAGCTGTGGTCCTTTGGTCCCACCATGGGACAGACACCGTACTAAAGCGCTTCATGAAATCCTTACACCACCTTTACACTAAGTTTCTTGTTTCTCTTCCGTGCCAAAAAAATGGAGATTCAAGGCGGAAAAGGGTCTCGGCCAAGGTTACCTGGCTTATAAAAGATACAGCCGGGAGTGGAGTGCAGCGGGCCCTGATTCCAAGGCCAGTCTCGCCATTCATCTTCCTATCCGTGCAGTTAAGCACTCAGGTTGCAGTCTCAGAGAAAACCCACAGGTCTTTGCCATCAATCTGGAAGGCTCCATTGATCCCCTCTTTGGATAGCTTTGTGTTGGGTTCATATGGATGAGCAGATTTTAAATAGATGTTGATCCTTATTCCAGGGCTGCTGAAGTCTCCTCAAGCAGAGCACAGACAGCGGGAAATCCAGGGCCAGTGATGATAAGGGAGCTGGTTTGGGTCCCTGCGATATGACTCTTGTCAACACACTGGTGGTTCAAAGCAAGATCCTATTCGGGAAAAGCCAGGCACAGTTCACCAGTGGCTAGTGGAGCAAATGCATCTCTACAAAAGGCTCACTGCACTTGCTGGCACATACTAAGTAGAGAATCAATGGCCACTTTGAGCTAGAACAGTTTTGGAATTGGGACTGAGTGCAGCTGAAATTCTACTCACTCAATGAGAATTTAGGGTCCATGATCCTAATAGGGTACTGAGATTCAGGATTCAGCAAAAGAGGCTCCACTAAGTAGGAGATAGAGGATGGGGGGCTTGCAAAGGTCTTTATAGTGTAGGTACTGTCTACCTCTCCAGCCTCGTCTCTCACCTGGTCCAGGATTCTAACTGTAAGCCTAAGGACAAATCTTCAGTTCTTCCTGCTACCCTCTCTTTCTGACCACAGGATCTTTGCACAGGCAGCCCCCTGATGCCTGGAATCCTCCTCCCTGTCTTTTCTCCTGGCTGATTGCCTGCCATCATTTGCAGCTCAGTCTCTCTGCCACTTCACTGAGTCGTTTATCTCATCACTACAGGGCTGCTGGATGAGCGCCTGTAATAGATGAGACCCCATGAGAGGTGCTGGAAATACACAGGTGACCAAATTAAATATGCGTCGCATCTTGGAGCTTGAGTTCTAATGGAGGCAACAGGTATTAATAAAATAAATAGACCACGAAGAGTATGATTAAACACCTAAGCCATGAAGGTGAGAACATGAATTCCAACCACGGGGACAAGACCATGTCGCGACACTCCGCTTTTGCAAATGTGCAGACATGGTGGGCAGGCATGAAAGTGGTGTATGTGGGCATGGGGCAGGGGACCAGGTGCAGAGAAGAAAAGGACTCTCCTGTGGTCAAGTTCTAATCATACTGTCAGATGTGTTGCGTGATTGGGAGCAAGCTAATCTCTCTGAGCCTTGCTTTCCCCATTTTAATTAACTTGTTTTTTATTGCAAAAACAAGTTTCCATGTTAACTGTTAGTTTGATTTAAATATTGCTTTTGGGTTATGATGCCATCATCAGCTGTGCAGAAAGGGATCTGGACAGATGTCCATAGCAGCACACGTCCACGGCTCATCTGCAGTGCTAGAGATTCCAAGGCAGCCAGTATTGCTTCATCAAACACTTTCTTTGTTTAGTTCCACTGTCTACACGTCTGTCGTTTCACCAAGACAGCCTGTCTCCGTGACTGTGACATTATAGTTAGCCTGGACGTCAGGCAGTATCGTTTCTCCAGTTTTGTTCACCTTTTGTGAGATTGTTTTGGCTAATCTAGGGTGTTCTTGTTCCTGTAAAAGTTTTAAAATCAAAGGAATACATTCTTCAGGCCATGGGCCAGCTTTTCAACAGTTTCTGGAGCAATAAGACTCTGTTCTTGGCAAGAAGAAGAGATCAATTTGGGCCCCAACAAGCAAGAAAGAAGCCCCCGGGCAGTGGGGAGTTATCTCAGGCACCCACTTGTCTTTCACATTTTTATATGAGGATAGAGGGACAGACCAGAGCCGTGTGAGCCTGGAGTTGACCTTCTACTAGTATCAAATTGGTGTTGAGTCCACGGGATGCCGTCTTTCCATTCTGAAGATACTTTACTGAGGAACTCGGACTTAGCAAACACAATGTAGCCTAATCCCACATACCTTTCTAGTAATCCAAAACTAAAAATAACTAAAATATCCCCGCGAATTTTGGGAAATAAAAACGATAGAGTAGAGACACATCTGTGTGTGGATAACCCAGTGGTTGTAATCTGTCGTGATCCTCTTGCACTGCAGTGTCACAAAGCCCAAGAGTACGTGGCTCTCCACCAGTCACAACGCTGACTGCACACCTGTCAAAACCAGTCGGGGCATATTTGGAAGGACACTTTTTTTGTTGTGGAGGAGAATGTTAGGAGAGATGCTTTACCAACAGCGTCATTGCCCATAACTACACACTTAATTTTCTGTCTTGCTAAATAGTTTTGTTTCTACTTTAAGTATTTCCGTGGAGGCCAGTTTCCCCATTTTTAAATGGAAACTTAAGACTTCCCAATCTTTGAAGTATGGAGAGTCCTCAAAGATCTAGAAGTAGACATTCCATTTGATCCTGCAATCCCACTATTGGGTATCTACCCAGAAGAACAAAAATCATTTTAGCACAAAGACATTTTGCACCAGAATGCAGCTCAATTCATAATTGCCAAGTCACGGAAGCAGCCTAAGTGCCCGTCAACCCATGAATGGAACAATAAATTGTGGTCTATGTATACCATGGAATGTTATTCAGCCATTAAAAAGATGGAGACTTTACATCTTTTACATCTACCTGGATGGAGGTGAAACACATTCTTCTTGGTAAAGTATCACAAAATGGAAAAATAAATATCCAGTGTACTCTATACCAATATGAAATCAATATACAAACAATTACATGCTTATAAGAACAATAAAACACTAATATCATCTAGTTTGGGGCTAGAGGGAAGTGGGAGGGAGGGAAGGACGTATGGCAGGAGGAGGGGGGCATGAGGTGGGATGTCACCTAAAGTGAGGGTGTATAAAACATCCCCTGGATGTGGGGCTCGTCTACAAATGGAGCTTTACCTTGGAAGTGAAAACAATGGAACCTAAAAATTGTACCCTCATATTAATTTGAAAAAATAATATTTTTTGAGATAGACTCTCACTATGTCACACTTGGTAGAGTGCCATGGTGTCACAGCTCACAGCAACCTCCAACTCCTGGGCTTAAGTTAAGACTACAGGCGTCCACCCCAATGCCCAGCTAGTTTTTGTTGTGGTTGTCATTATTGTTTTAGGTGGCCCAGGCCGGGTTCCAACCCGCCAGCCTCGTTGTCCATGGCTGACCCCAAACCTAATTTGAAAAAATTAAATAATAATAATAAAAGACTTCCCAACCTCTGTGGCCTGAGTCCAGTTCTAAGGTTTTGGGGTCACATGGCCTGGTTACTCAGCTGTGTTGGAGAAAGTCTGTTTGAAGAAAAGCTCCCCAAACCTCCCCCAAAAGCACACAAGTTGACTCATTACCCTAAGTTTGACAAAAACCAGAATTTCTGTTGCTAGCTTGACCATTTTTCATCACTTTAAAAACAGAATTTAGTATATCTTTTCCAAAGATGGTTTTGAACTCTTAAACACTCATGGAAACTACAGACGAGAAATGTGGTCAAAGAATGGAAAATTATTAGCAGAACAAGCTTACAAGTGTACCGAGAAGGTGCTCAGAGGAAATGGTGAGGTTAGGTTTTTTTTCCCCTTGCACCGAATCGTCAGTTTTTTTTTTTCATCTTCATCAATGCCTAGAGGCACTCACACTAGTTAGCAGAGACGGCTGCCTCCAAGTCAACTATGTCGGATCCTAGAACCCTATTTATGCTTTTATGACAATCCAAACTCCCATGCTGAGTTTTCGACGGAGGGTCAGAAACACTCTTTCTTCAGATCACGCTGCCACTTGCCTGCTCAACCATTCGGTTGACTCAGTCGTTGTAAGAGAAGGAAATTCAAATCCCTCTGTGTGGGCTGAACGGTGCGACCTGCCACCCAAGGCAGCAAAGACTGTTCCAGCTAAGGCTGAAAGAGAAATCACACCGTTCTGCATTTTCACTTCTGATGCGCTAAGAATCAGTCAGCTTTTCTTTATCTTGTTTGTCACCGCAGAGCTGCTCAGCTACAGATGACACTCCCCATGACACACGGGTGCTGAGAATTTCAATGGCAAGAAGAAACAGGTGGATAACTAAGGTGGCAGAGAAGGAAAGGAGATTCTGAAAAGAGCAGGAATTTTTCCACTGCTCACGTTGGAAGTTTGGACAACTTTTTTGGAAAAAGTTTATGTCATTTTAATAGCTTGGACAATTTTTTTTTAACCCCCACCCCCAAAGCAGTAGACATATTCTTTGGGAAGTCTTTATGGAGAGTGTCTTTTTTTTTTTTTTCCTCTTTTACTCATTGTACAGGCCAGTGTTTTTCAGCACGAGAATCAACAATATCGATGTCACCTGGGGACCTGTTGAAATTCAGATTCTCAGGCCCCACCCCAGACCTGTGGCACCACAGCTTCTCAGGACGGGGCTCTGAATTTTAACTGGACTTCTGGGAAACTCTGATAAACAGAGACCAGTATAAGCCATCCTCCTGACACACTCCCTGTGACGTAGCTGAAAGCTTCCCAGGATGCTCAGAATATCTTGTTTAATGTCAGAATATCTTATTTAAAACCTGGGAGAGGTCTAGCTATTAGTACACACACACACACACACACACACACACACACTCACTCTCAGTTCCCAGGCAGTTCTAACAGGCAGCCAGCGCTGAGATCCCCTGCTCTAGGAAGGCGGCCTTCCCCTAATTTGCTCACTATGGCTTTGTAACAATCCACTTGTTCCTAGTGCAGGTTGATATCCCAGACCCGAGGTTTAGTACGTGGGATGCTGTGGATCACAGCATGACAGACCCAGTTAACTGTGAATCAGGAGCAAGAAGAGAAAATAAGCCCTCACCACCCTTAGTGGGGTTTGAAGCACTTGCTGTGCAGAGATGCTCACGCTTCCTGCTCCCGGGGCCACAGCTACTGGGTACCATGTTCTCCATCCCAGCAACTGACAGCAAAGACGGCCATTTACCCCTTTTCCTCTATTCAGACGGCTCTGAGCTCACTGCAGAGGTCCTGGGGTAAGTAGCCACCACAGAAAGTGGTGAGGCGTGTGAGCTGCACAGAGCTTAGGGTGTCGCAGCCAGGGTGTGATGTGCTTTACAAATGACAGCTCCTTTGATCTTCGTCAAGACCTCCATGAGTCCATCCTCACTTCCCAGATGGGTAAACCAAAGCTCAGAGAAGTTAAGGAACAACCCAAAGTCACACAGCAATAGCAGAGAGAAGATTTGAACCCACAGAGTCTGAAGGTGCAAGTGGGTCTGTAGGCTAAAAGGAGAGAAAGAAGAGGAACCATTTCTTACTGGCTACCTGTTCTTTGTCAAGCACCGTGCTGGGCTCTTTTCACACATCACGTCCCACCCTCCCAACATCATATTCCTACCATACAGAGGGGCTCAGAAAAAGCAAGTGAATTTATGTAGATTTAGCTGGGGAGAATTGGAAACTGAGGCTAAGAAAGTCTAAGTCTTAGCAACTGGCAGTGATGGGATGTGAACCTAAACCTCTTCATGGCTAAGCCCAAGTTCTTCGTGGTTATTATTGACCTCCAAGACGCTGACGTGGAAAACGCGGTGACGCACAGGGTGCAGAGCAGGGCAAAGCTCCAGCTCCCGCACCTGAGTCAGACCTGGACTCTTCCTACTGGCTGACCGCCACCAAGGTCACGCCGTGGAGCCAGCCTGCTGTATTGTCATTTGAGTAGTAGGGGGAGGCAGCATCGGTGTGGCCTTGGGAAGACAGACGATGTGACGTCCCGGCTGTTGCAACAGGATGCTCTGCAGGCTGATCTGAAGGGAGCTTGGCCTCCGAGCAGGAGGGACACTGAGCCCTGATCCTGCTGCTTCCACTTCAGAGCTCTGCACCTTGCGTCCCTGGAGCCCCTCCCTCTGACGGGAGCAGGGCCGCTGCCCCAGCTCGGCCTTTGAGGAGGAGGACAGGCACTTTGAAGTCAGGCAAACCAACTGTACCACCAACGGGCTGTGCAACTCTGGAAGGCCGATTCATCTCTCTGAGCCTCAGTGGTCTCATCTGTAAAATGGGGAGAGGGCTGCCTGCCTTGAAGTAGGGAGGTCAGGTCAATAGCAGATGGGCTATTCTTAGCATGAGGCCAAGCGCACGGCAAATGCTCACTATGTTTTAGTGCCCTGCTCTTCTTACACTGGAGACCCCACCATTCTGTGTTAGGATCCTCAGTCTACTAATTGCAGATGATTCTCGGGCCCTCAGGGATCTCTTGACCGCACAGCAGGTCTGGGTTAGAAGGATTCCATCTGCCACGATGGCCTCACACCCCTCCACCCTATCACAATATTAGAGACATGTGCCTGTACTCGCTGGCAGGCAGGGCTGTGAGCCCTCACAGTGGAGTGCGGACATCCCTCGCTGGTCCCAAAGGCTGCTGGCCCAGTGCACATGGCGACCCTGCTCATCAGCCTTCATGGAAATCACACCGAGGCTTATGTCTCTTCTCAGCAGAACTCTCCATGTGGCGGAAGCTGTGCATGCCCACAGCCTGCCACATTGCTTAAGAGCTGGACTCCTGGCCAGAGAGCAGTCCAACCCAGCAGATGGTAAAGTCCCCTTCGCAGGCCTCTAAATCGGGGAGGGTCAGACTCCCTTCCAGGCTGGCAGCCTTCCACGTGGTGCATTTGGATAAATTTCCTGCATGATTGTTCTTGCGTGGTAGGATGCCGGATTCACGTCTCCAGCCAAATTACAATTTGTACCCACAGTTTGGAGCTGTGGTTTTGATAAATGCATTTCTTTTAGCCAAAAATAACAGAAGAAAAGAACTGAGCTACTTCTAGGTAGGCTGATGATATAACTTCGTGTCGAAATTGAGATGCTTTTTGAGAACAAAAAGAGGATGCTGCTTTTAATTTTCCTTGATCAAGAGGTATGAACTAAAAGTGTCTTAGGAAAACTGGATTATGTAGTCACTCCAATATGAAGTCAAAATTAAGTCAGTATTAAGTCAAGAAAAGAATCAATAGCCAGGCATGGTGGCTCATGCCTGTAATCCCAGCACTTGGGAGGCTGAGATAGGTGGATTGCCTGAGCTTACAGGTTCAAGACCAGCCTGAGCCAGAGGGAGACCTCATCTCTAAAAATAGCCAGGTGTTGTGGTGGGTGCTTGTCATCCTAGGTACTAGAGAGGCTGAGGCAAGAGAATCACTTAAGCCCAAGAGTTTGAGTGCCATGAGCTGTGACGCCATGGCACTCTACCAGGGGCTACAAAGCGAGATTCTTAAAAAAAGGGGGGTGCGGGCAAAACACAATTGTAAGAGGGACTTTACCTAACAAATGCAATCAGTGTAACCTGATTTCTTGTACCCTCAAATCCCCAACAATAAAAAAAAAAGAACGAGTAGGGTATCCAGGAAAGAGGAGCAGAGGGGTAATAGCATCAGTGAATACTTGGATTCTGATCCCTGGATTTACCTTGACCAAGTCGTTCTGAACTGAAGGATTTATAAAACTGAGGTGATATTACTTACTACACCAGGCTGCCACGAGTGTGGGACATACACATACAGAACCTTGAACGAGATCGAGCACAAAGTGGGGACTGCTCTTTGCCCAACTCCTGGTCTTTACCTACATCCTATGAAGCCTGTGCTCTAACCACAGGGATTTATTTATAAACTGGCATGCAATAGCTCCCTGCAGAAAGCAAATGCATTTACTCACGATGGCTGTTTTCACACCCCATCAGGCTGCCTCCTGCATTGCTCAGTGTCCCTGTTGTATGAAGGCACCTCATTTAACCAAGCCTCTCGACGGAATCCAGAACCTGACCCTGGTTTCAGCACCTTCTGATGTGACCCACATGTCATTTGAATGTGGCTGCCCTGGACAAGAAACGCTCAAACTCTCAAAATGATTGCTCTGCTCCTGCCAGTTCTCAGAGATCAGATATCCAGATTCTTTCTGTGATTTTAAATCCTGCAGCTGAGGCTCTGAACCAGGCAGGACGGGGCCCATCACAGCTGGAAGGTGACATCAGATGCTCTTGGATCCGAGTACGTTTCACCTCCAGTCCTGCAGGGAACCGAAACACAGCAGCCCAGTCTCCAGTTGGGGATTCCCAGGGGGACGCTCAGTCCTGTTCACGTCACCTGTTGTTCCTCTGCACCCTCAGACAGAGCAGAATCCTCCCCAGAGCCCTCTGTCCTGCCGTTTCACAGCGATGACCAGTTTTCAAAGTTAACTGGCTTCCTTTGTGAATGCAACAGGGGGAAAATTATTTGATTCTTAATATTCTTTACAAAGGCATCTCTGTTACTTAAATAGCACCGGGACTAATGCTGTGTCTTGAGTCACCTGTTTAGCTGCCACCCCCACCCAAAGCAGGGAACTTGGGAAGTGCCCATAAGACACGGAGGCACATGAATGAATGAATGAATGTGAATGAATGATAGTCTCTTCATGCTTCTTCCCTTCTTTGACCATCTAAGGCAACACGGTACCCTTTCATTTTACATGTTTACACGCCACGCACCACAGTCAATGTGCCATGTACTGTGTGCCTGTTATTTTACAGTTGGAGATTTTTTTCCATTCTTTTTATTTAATTTAGGATTAATATGGGGGTACAGACCATTAGGTTATATCATTTACACAGCAGGTAAAAATGATACACCCTGTACTCAGGGGCTGTGCCCTGTACCCGTGCATTGTACCCAACGGGTGGGGTGCTACCAAACCCCTTCTTGAGTTTAACTGAGATTTTCTCTTGTGTGGGTTCATGATTGTTCCTCCAGCTTCCAGTCAGTTTTGAGCACATGCAATTGCTTATTTTCCCAATTTGGGGGTATTTAAGAAAATGTTCTCCAGAGCCATCTAGCGTATTACAAAGGATGTGAAATTGTCATCTTTTTTAGAGCTGAATAGTATTCCTTGGTATACATATACCACAGTTTATTTTCCAGTCACGTGTTGATGGGCACTTGGTGCAAGGCCATAGGGATATGTATCTGGAGATAAATCACCTGCACCAATGCCCCTGATTATATTTTCTAGCTGACTGGACTTGAGCAAGTCCCATAAGCATTCAGAGTATTCACTTCTGCACACGTGCCTGGGGCCCTCCTCAAGGCAGGTGCAAGGAATGAAGGAGGTGACCCCCCCTGAAGGGCTAATATTAGCATTGAGGACTCTGGTCCTTTCTTGCCTCCATGACAAGATCGTGGGCCAGCCAGTCCCATATGGGGGGGCCAAGAAGGAAAAAATGGGGGGCATCAAAAGCCCTGATTTGGAAACTAAGACTTACAAACTTCTTGGGCCATCCACTCTGACCTCCTCTCCTACCTGACCCCGGAGGAGCTTCCTGACTCAGCTTCCTCTGTCTTATTTCTGGGATGAAAACTAATCAGATGGAGATGTAGGATTAATTGCCTACCGAGTTAGCCCACTCTGTTTTGAAGCCACGCCGATGGTTAGAACAGCGGTTCTCAACCTGTGGGTCGTGACTCCGTTGGGGGTTGAATGACCCTTTCACAGGGTCACCTAAGACCGTCCTGCCTATCAGACGTTACGATTCATAACAGTAGCAAAATTACAGTTAGGAAGTAGCAACGGAAATCATTTTATGGTTGGGGGTCACCACAACATGAAGCCCTGTATTAAAGGGTCACGCATTAGGAAGGTGGAGAACCACTGGTGTAAAAGGTCTTAATTATATTGTGCTGTAGGTGCCTCCTGCAAAGTTTGCTCCCAGGAAGCAGAGCACACAAGCGCTACGTTCCTGTGTCTCTTACCTCTTCCATGGATATTTCCCACATCGCTCCCGAATCCTTTTCCCCTTCTGTTTAACCCCTTCCACTCTTCTCTGCAACATGTGAAACTATATCCAGTAGACAGTGTGGCCTGGAAGGTGATATTTTTCTTAACTGTGTCCCAGGGGGACCATCTCCCCCTACTCAAACATCAGCTATTTCTGTGTTCACAGCTCTCTTCTGTTGAAGAGAATTCTAGACAACATACTTGAACAGATCAAAAAGACTAGAATAACCCTTAAATAAAAAGCAGACAGCATTACATTGCCCTTCACAACCACAGCATAACAGCATCTCCGTCTCTCCAAAGGCACTGACAGTCACCTTGCTGTCTCCCTGGTTTTGCCACTTGACTTTAGAATGCTTAGTGGCCCGACCAGGCTCTTTTTCTATATATGCATAAGACAACTTTCTTGCTTGGTCTAGTAAACCAAGGCGATCTTCCTTGGGAGACAGCTTCGACTCAGGTCTCTCCTGTTACTCACAGCAAGGGGTATTTTGTGCTATGCTGCGTTTTGGAGGCTCCGTCATGTCCGTGCTCTGGCCAGTAGGTAGGTCCTGTATGCTCAGTTGTACCAAGAGTCAAATGTACACACGGGTTAAAGTAGAGTGGTCCCCTCCGCCAAGGTGCTGGCACAGTATGAGGGCACCGCATTTAAAGAACCGTGGATGGGTATGTCAGGCGCAGGGGAGACCAAGGGACAGGGGGTTGGTTTGGCCTTTGCCTCCCTGCCTCCTTCCACACACCTATTGCTTTTGGCCTCTAAATAGTTACAGGTCACAAGAAGCAAAAGGAGATCACTCTCAGTTTCAGAGTCTTTCTTTTGTTCTTTCTGTCTTTTTTTTTTTTTTGCTTCCTCATTCTCAAAAAGCTTTTGGCATCATTGAAAGCAATTATATCCCAAGCACGGCACAAACTCTGAACACAAGCTCTTCTGATGCATTTAAACTTCAGAGGACAGAACACCATCTACTCCGAAATCTGCCAAGTTCTTTTGTAAAAGAATTATGAATGAGGGCAACACAGGTTCATGCCATTGTAAAGAACAAAATTTGGAAAATGCAGAAAACTATAAAAATGTCAACATCAGTGCCCTCTCTTGGAAATAAGCACTCTACATAATTTGGTTCGTATCATCCCTGTAGTTTTCCAATACGTAGTGTCAATATTTGGTTACCCAAAGAATTGGAATCACAGTCAATGTACTACTGTGTACCCTGATTATTTTCTTCTTTAAAAGCTTATATTGGGAACAATTATTATTATTTTTTTGTGACAGAGTTTCACTACGTTGCTCTCCGTTGAGTGCTGTGGCATCACAGCTCACAGTAACCTCAAACTCTTGGGCTTAAGTGTTTCTTTTGCCTCCACCTCCCAAGTAGCTGGGACTACAGGCACTCGCCTCAATGCCTGGCTATTTTGTCTGTTGCATTTGTCATTGTTGTTTAGCTGGCCCCGGCTGGGTTCAGACCTGCCACCCTCAGTGTATGTGGCTGGCACTGAAACCACTGTACTACGGGCGCCGAGCCTATTGTTTGCATATGATTATGGAACATTCTATTGCATGGATTTACCATAATCCCTTTTCACCAATCTCTCGCTTACAGGAAATTATAGTGTTATGCTATTATAAATCATATTTCAAGGAACTTAACATAATTAGATAAAAATCTTTGGTTATAACTTTCAGAAGACAGAGTTTAAATCTGTCTTAATTGCAACTGTCTACGCTGTGTCTAGCACATGGCTGGGCAAACTATAGATACTCAATGTTTGCACAGAGCCTTTCTGTTGGACTAACTCTGATTATTTCTTCAGAAGATAAGACCGGTAGTTACAGTTGTCTTTGTATTTTATATGCTGACCCTACCAGTATGAAATTCTGAAGTCAAAGAGCTCAGTAAAGGTTCTAGAGAGGGGAATATCAGTGTCTGTGATCCGCAGAGAGATAAAGGAGAATCTGCTGAGGGCTTTTTCTGCTTTGAAAAGTCCTTTTTGGTAGTTGGAAATCCAGCACGGTCACTGGCTTCCTAATGGCTGACAAGTTGTTTTAAGTAAGGAAACCGTGTCGCAGTTTGATGATAACGTCCTCATTTACTAATTCCACGTTCTGAGTGCTTCCTCTCCATGTGTGATTCAAAGCCTCCTTATCATTACACAGAGCAGGTGAAGTTCATTCGCAAATTTGATACCACGTTGCCAAGCGGCCACTCCCTCCTAGATCCTGTGCTTTGTCCTGGAAGCACAGAGAGGCCTGAGACCCCCTCTGACTCCAGGAAGGCCCCCCTAGCACGGCACTGACATAGCAGGCAGTTTCTACCCAGCTGCAGAGTGGAGGGGTGCGTGGATGCCTCTAAGGTTAGGAAGATGCTATCACAGGGACTACAGAGGCGGGAGAGCAGGGAGGTGACATTTAAATAATGAGTAGAAATTATCTGGAAAGAGAAACAAGGCATGCTCACCAAGGTTCTCAGGCTGGACAGTGCAGAACGGAGAGCAGGACAGGCCTGGCTGGGGATGAAAAGGTTGGTGGGAGAGGGGACCAGGGAGGGATGCTTGTGTGAGTCTTTGATCATCAAAGATTTGCTCAGAGGATTTGGGTTTCCCCCAAATGGGCCTGAAGGTCAAATTTGCATGCCCGTAGCTTATCTGGGAATGGCTCGCCTGCAGTCTGATGAAGGAGAAGGGTGAGGAGGTGGGGAATAAGCCTAGGAGGTGGCTCCCCCAGTGAGCGACAGAGCTCAGTTCTAGTGGGGACCCTCTGAGAGATTCCACAGAACGCACCACAGCGACTCTCCCACTGGGAGGAAGCTGAGGAAGTCCAGCTCCCCATTCTCCCCCCACACTTGCTGGGCGGAGCTCCGGGGGGCACTGCTGCCTGCCCCGAAAATGTTCCACGTCACAAACTGGGAAAGAACCCTGGCAGAGCTGCAAAGTCCCCACACATGGGCTGCAACTGTCTGCACTGACCTTGAGATGGGGATCTGGTGTGTCTGCTGCAAAGCCCCCGATGGCCCACGGGCCAGACCTCAGCAAGCCCTGGTGACTGGTGGAGGAAAAGAGCCCTGTTCCAGTGACTTCATCCTATTGCAGTTCCTGCCTGGGGTGCTCCCCGCTTCCTGCAGCCCGCAATGGGCTACTTTCTCGCTTTTCGCATAACTGCCTCCCCACCCTGCTTCAGCATCACCTTCTCAGTGAGGACATTCTTTAATGACATCATCTGTACCAGGTCTCTTTTCCTGACCTCTGACAGCATCTTCTTCCCTTCCTTCATCATTAAAGAGGGTACCCAAAAAATGGATGCACATTTTAAGAAAGGAAAAAAACCATATTAAAATTGTAATACATTTGACTTCTGCAATTACAAGAGATACGTGTATGAGATACAATGTATAAGATAACAAATGTTATTGGTGTGCAATGAATAGTTCAATGTTAATACAGTTTATTCCTCTCTTAAAATGTATTCACATTTTGGGTAGCACCTGTGGCTCAAAGGAGTTGGATGCCGTCCCCATGTACCAGAGGTGGTGGGTTCAAACCCAGCCCTGGCCAAAAACTGAAAAAAAAAATGTATTTACATTTTTTGGCACCTTCTGTGTATATATATGCACACACATATATAGTTATCATATATGTATATATTAATATGTATGTGTATATATACAGTCATCCCCTGGTATCCATGGCAAATTCTAAGATTCAATGTGAATACCAAAATCTACCATGCTCAATTCCCTGATATAAAATGGCATATTTGCATATAATCGCCACACAGCCTTCTGTACACTTTTTAGTTTTTTTAATTTTTAAAAAGTTGTATTGTTTCAGGTTAATTTGAGGGTATAAAGAATTAGGTTACAATGTTTGCATTTGCTAAGCAGAGTCCCTCTTATGTCCTGCCCCCAAGAGGTGAGCCTACACCCTAACATTGTGCCCAATAGGTGGGAGCACACCCAGCCCCCCCATCCTCCTGCCCCCCACCTTGAATGGATCTGAGTTTTTCTCTTCTGTAGCCGTGTATTAGATCATCTATTGACTTCTGATTCGTATTGGGTACATGGGATTCTTGCTTCTCCATTCTCGTGATGCTTTACTAAGAAGAATGTGTTTCAGCTCCACCCAGGTTAATACAAAGGATGGAAAGTCTCCTGTACACTTTAAATCACCTCCAGATTACTTCTAATGCCTAATACAATGGAGATACTACCTAAATAGGTGTTAGGCTGTATTGTGTAGGGAATAATGGCAGGATAAAATGTCAGCTCGTGTTCAATATAGATGCACCTGTGCGTTTGTTTTAGAACATATGTGACCCACGGTTGACGGAATCCGTGGATGTGAAGGGCTGTTGTGTCTTATGTATACATACACATTCATACTCACATATGTACACAACATGTATACATACTTGTTTGCTACGTGTCTGTGCACGTCTCTCCCTTACATGCAGTACAGGAGGATAGTGCCTACTGTATACCACGGCATTCCGTTCACCTAGCGTGCTAGCAAGCTGCGTGGCACATGTTAAGTGCTCAGTAAAGGTCTGCTGAGTAATCAGATAAGGTTTACCACCCACCCCCAGCGCTTTCTGAAACAGGAAGGCAGAGGCAGGCTCACCTGCCCAGGGGGCCCAGGCCTCCAGGGGTCTCTCCACAGCGTGGGGCCCTGGGGCTGGGGCAGAACTCTGATTGACAGGGGTAAGACCTGCCTCTGCTCAGCTCTGCAAGGGGAGTCCAGGCCTTGGCACTGAACCCACAGCCTTTTCCTCTAGAGAACAGGGCTCCTTTGAGTTGCTCCTCTTGAGGCTTAAAATATTTGCCGTCCTTAATGCATTCCTGACTGGACGTGTCTCCTAATCACCTCAAATCCCAGCTTTCAGACTCACTAGTGTAATTAATTCCCTGGAAGGTTTAGAACTTTCTGTGGGAGAACTCCAGCTCCCTGGAAGTAAGAGTGGGCAGATGTAATAGTATATGTTTGCTAAATGTAGCAGCCCCACTGGGGCAGCCTTCTGTTTGGACTCTGGAAATTGGGGGAGTAATGTGCCCCCCTTCTGAGCCCGGGCATCTGGGGGCACACCCACCACCTGGCCCGCCCCGTGAGCATCACTTTTGCCCTCCCACTGCCCAGCGGGCTTCTCAGAGGCCAACTTGATCCTATACACCATCCAAAATGACAGCCTGTGGCAATGTCACTTCAATACTCCAAAAATAGCTGAGTGGACAGAAGCAGCCAGCAGGTGGCTACCCTGCGATCTGCTCCCCTTCCTCATCTCCTGACCTAACTTTGTGGCTCACGACACAGGTTTTGAGAAAGACCCACCGGAGTGTGAATTCTACCTCCAACATGGCCAACCATGTGACCTGGCATGACTGGCTTCATTTCAGTAAATCTCGATTTTTCAAATCTCAAAATGAATTGATGGGAGTAGTCTATACCTCACAGAGCCATGAGCAGAAATAAAATAACAAATGCAAAGTAGTTAGCAGCATGCCCGTGAAAAATGGGACATGGAGAAATATATTTCCATGTTTAATTATATGTGTATAAATATATTTCTTATATATAATATATATTATATATGTATAATTAAACATGGAAATATATTTCTCCGTGTTACTATGTATATTATATATAATGTATAAAATTTACATAGCAAAATTAGAAAAGTTACCAGTAGGGATTTTCTTGGCATTCAATCATCCATCAATTTACTCATTCGAAGAGTTATGAATAAAATTCAATCAGTGGGGCTGGGAGTAGGGAGAGTGGGAGGGTTTTGAGAAGCTGACATCTTAGGGAAAATTAGGAGCCTCATGGTTTATACCTGGCTGCCTTTCTCTGTCATCACCACCGGCCTCTCCGCCTTGGCCACACCCAGTACTAACACCTCTCTCAGAGGATCACGCTCTCCTGGCCCGACGTGCCACGTCTCCCCATCTGGAGGGCTGTATGTCCACAGACCCTCAAGTTCTCTCAGCCCCACAGCAAGTTTTCTAGGTTTGGCAAACAGCAAGCACACTGACTTTGGAAAGCCCTCAGTAGCTTCCCCAGCTGGGTCCAAGCTTGGATGCCACTAGTTCTTTCAGAAAAAGTCAAGTCCAGACTTGTCCTTGCAAGAGTTGAGACTCCCACTTTGCCACCACAATCCACCCCCGTGCTGAGCTCAGGACGCCATCCTCCTGAGAGGTGAAATGGATTCCAGGCTCTTCCAAAGCCCACTCCAAAAAGCAGCGTGCCCAGGGGAGAAGCAAAGGCTTGCTGGGACTGTTGGCTGCCATCTGACACAGAGGACATTCCTGTAGCCTTGACAAATCTGACATTTATGGGGGACAAAGGGAGACATTAGCTTATCCCTCCACCATCTAAGACACTGTCAGTGTTGTAACAATCTGTCATGGGCAATGGGTCAATAAGGAGGGCATACAAGTGGGCATTCTCACCTGATGCTGCAATTCTATAGGACCATTTCTAAATGCCCATAGACATGTGGCATTGTTTGCATAGAGGGCCATTGTTGGATTTAATAGTTAACTTTTAAATCCATGTAGCTTGTTTCAGGTGTGAAGCTAGAGTTATTGTAATCCTGATTTAACCTGAAAATAGGGGAGAAAAAAGTGTAAAAGAAGCTGCTTGTGCAATTTTGTATATCTGCCTCTTTGAGTCTGTGCTGGATCGTCTAACAAGATCATTTCCGATACTACAGTTAAAAACAGCTCAGTGAGTGTTATGCGTCAGACCCTTTGCCAACAGCTCGACATACATTAAACGAATTTTCTCATCTTACAGATGAGAAACCTGTGACGTAGCAAGGTCAAGGAATGGGCTCAACCCCAGATGACACAATCAGCCAACAGTGGGGTCAGGGGCTGAACCCACACCCACCAAGTCCAGAACCCTAACCACAGCACTCTACTGCCATATGGGTAAACACATTCATTACTAAGTGGCTCTCTATTTTATAGCTGTAACAAGTCTGTATAGAATTCTCTCCTGCTTTGCAAAACCAAACGCATGCTCCAGTAGGAGGGACACAGACCTGAACGCCCCACAGAGTTTATGGACACAAAAAATAAAACTGAAGAAAATAAACAGCATCCAGGTCCCCTCGGGGGTGGTATCTCTTGTTATTTTACTCTAAAGAGCATTGCTGACACTCTCTAGCTACTGGCTTCACGCTGCAACAAGAAGTTGGCCCATTCGCTGGCTGGGCCAGCAGGCAGAGAACTGGGCAGCACAATTCAAAACGGGAGGAGATTATGGGATTGGTTTTAACCAGTGACACAAGGGGGCGCCCTTTTATGAAGACTTCCCGGTCCACCTGCCTCCCGACACGGTATGCGGGGAGTTGCCCCCTCTGATTTTACTGGGAAGCACTGAAATCGGGACTAGGTAATTATTCTGTTACGTGTCTCTGAAGCAGGGCTTGAGGTTGACATGATCGGAGGCATCATTCCATGGTCATGTTCACTGTAAACGGGTACCGTGCTCATGACCACAGATGATCTCATTAAACTTCGCAGGGACCTTAGGAAGAGGTGTTAAGCCAACTGTATACATAGGAAGCAGCCTTAGGGAGGTGAAACAGCTCAGCAGAGACATCTAGCAAGGTGCAACAGCTGGGATGCAAGGAGAGGTCAGTCTCAGCCCAGAGACGCGTCCCCTGTAGGCCATCCTGGACAGAAACTAACCCGCACTAAGTCCAAGGGTTGTAATTAGTAGCAGTCCAGGCTCCACCCCCGTCGTTAATGTGCCTTACACGTTGCAAAGCAACATCACACAATGACCGTGATAGCCGATTCCCCTCGAACTTCTCCTGAGTGTTAGTTCTGTTCTAAATATACTTATCGGTGGTTCTCAAACTTGCCTGTGCACCAGAGTCTCCAGAGGGCAGCACGTGGCTTGCCAGCCCCACCCAGAGTTTCTGATTCTGTCCTGGGTCTGGGGTGGGACCCAAGAACTTTCATTTTTTTGGTATTGTTTGGGATTCATTGAGGGTCCGAAGAATTAAGTTACATGATCGTATTTGTTAGATAAAGCCCCTCCTATACTTGTGTCCCACCCCCAAGAGGTGTGCCATGTCCCCCATCCAGAACTTTCATTCTTAACAAGTTGACAGGTGATAGGGACAATCCAGAAACTCCGTTTTGAAAATGATTGCTGGGCCGGGCGTGGAGGCTCATGCCTGTAATCCCAGCACTCTGGGAGGCCGAGGCAGGTGGATTGCCTTAGCTCACAAGTTAAAGACCAGCCTGAGCTAGCGCGAGACCCCACCTCTTAAAACAAAAAATTGCTGGGGGTGGTGCCTGTGGCTCAGTGGGTGGGGCGCCAGTCTCATATACCAAGGGTGGCAGGTTCAAGCCCAGGCCTGGCCAAACTGCAAGGAAAAAAAAAATAGCTGTGCATGGTGAGTAGCCTATAATCTCAGCTACTGAGGAGACTAAGGCGAGAGAATCACTTGAGTCCAAGAGTCTGAGGTTGCTGTGAGCTATGACACCACAGGGCTTGCTACCCGGGCAGCAAAGTAAGCCTCTGTCTCAAAAAAAAAAAAAAAAAAAAAAGAAAAGAAAAAGAAAATGATTGCTCTGTCTACATTAACTCACTTAATGTTCACACCAACACTTTAATCCTCATTTTACAGATGAGGAAACTGAGGTGCAGGGAGGTTAAGCAACTTGCCCAAATAAACAGAAATAGACCTTGAATCTTTTGCTTCCCTAAGTGGAGCCCAGGATAACTTCCTTCTCTCTTGGACACTGTCGGCAAGCCCACTGGGGCCCAGGCCACGTAGTGAAGTTATTTTGGAGTTTTGGCTGGCACGTGTCCTGGGTCTATTAATACACAGAGGACCTCAAATGGCTTAGGAAGAAACAAGCATTCATCAGCTGCTTTATGCACTTGCTTATTCAACCCATTAGGTCTTGTGAGCTTCTCCTGGGCACTCAGTGGGGCTCTCAATGTGAGGAATACTCAGGAGGGAAGAAGGAGCTTTCTGAACTAAGTGAGTTTAGAGGCCAAGTCTGCCCCAAAGGCGCAATGCTGCGAAGTGTTGTCAGCTGGCTCTCTGACTCCCTAATAATTTACAGAGGCCAGAGGAGGGGCAAAAGGTGAGAGAAGGGGAAGGCAGTGAGGTGAAGGTTGGCCATGAGGTCTTCCTCCAGGAGGTGACCCTGGGAGTATCACAGAGAAAACATGGGGTCGCCCATGAAGGGAGACAGGGCCGTGGAGGCCGTGGGGCCTGCCATGTTACAGAGGGCACCCGAGACGCCAGACAGGACGGAGCTTGTCCAGGTCACACTACGATGACCGTCGACTGCAGGGTAGAGCCCTGGGTGCCTGAGTCTCTGGATACAGCCCTTCCTCCCAGTTGCTCTGAGGAAAGAAGGTGCCCAAGGGGTTCTGCAGCACGGCTGCCCCTCAACCACCTGCTCCGTGCTGGCCCACTCCAGTCCACCTAGCCTCCAGCATCAGGGGATCTTGCAAAAACGTCAGCCATGAGGTAAATCTCTGCCCGAGACCTTCTAATGAGGTTAGCAGGTAGTGGCTTTTAGGATAAAGATAAAATCGTACTGACCCTTATTACTCTGCTCTCCTCCTGACCTGCCGTCCTCTGGCCAGGCCCCCAGATGTGCCTGGGTCCCCTTTGGTGCTTGTTACATTCTGTCCCTTGTCCCTTCACTCTTTCCCCTCCCATCCCTTCCTCTCCCTTCAGTTCTCAGATCAGTTCCTGAGCACAGTCACCCCTGAGCCTCTCGACCAGGCATGTGGGGACTCAGGTTCCCTGGTGACAGCAGCCTTCACGCCTCCCTCCAGGGCAGGACCATCGCTACTGCCATCGGAGGCAGCTGTGCCTCTGTGTGTCACCTCCACGGGATTGCAGGCTGCAGGAGGTGGGACCAGACCTGAGTTCACTCCGTATGGAGCACCCAGAGACCAACACACTTATTCCCCGGGGCTTGCAGATGACAGACACCGGAAAAAATAGAGGGAAGAGAGGGAGGAAGGAGAAAAAGAGAGGTAGGAAAAACGGAAGAAAGCAAAGGGGCTCAGCGCCTGCAGCTCAGTGGTTAGGGCGCTGGACACATACACCGGATTGGAACTGGGCCTGGGCCTGCTAAACAATGACAACAACAACAACAACAATAGCTGGGTGTGTGGCGGACATCTGTAGTCCCAGCTACTTGGGAGGCTGAGGCAAGAGAATCTCTTAAGCCCAAGAGTTTGAGGTTGCTGTGAGCTGTGACACCACAGCACTCTACTGAGGGCGACAGAGTGAGACTGTCTCAAGAAAAAGAAAGGAGGAAGGAGAGAGAAGCAATTAAAAAAATTAAAAAGAAAGAGGAGAAAGAAAATGGAGAGAGAGGAAGAGAAACAGATGGAAAAGGACAGAAAGAGACAAAAGGACAGGGAGATGAGGGTGAGGGAGGGAGGGAGGGAAAGGAGAAAGGAAGGAGGGAGAAGCACTGGGGGCAGGTGGAGGGAGGAGGAGAGAGAAGGATTTCAGCAAATGTGAGAGCCGGGCAGGGCGCAAAGCTCGCCTCCGTTTCCTGCTGTAATTTGGGAGCCCGAGTGTACTGTGAGCAGGGGGCCAGTGAATAGAAAAGAGAAACTATTGGCTCGGCGCCTGTGGCTCAGCGGGCTAAGGCGCCAGCCACGTATACCTGAGCTGACGGGTTCGAATCCAGCCCAGGCCCACCAAACAACAATGACGGCTGCAACCAAAAAAATGGCTGGGCGTTGTGGCGGGCGCCTGTAGTCCCAGCTACTTGGGAGGTGTAGGCAGGAGACTCGCTTGAGCCCAGGAATTGGAGGTTGCTGTGAGCTGTGATGCCACAGCACTCTATCCAGGGTGACAGCTTGAGGCTCTGTCTCAATAAGAAGAAAAAAAAAAAACACCCACTTTGTGAGGTTGGATTGCAAAGTGCCTGTCAAGCTGTAGGTGCTGAATGAATATCGTCCACCTCTTTGCTTTCCCACATTCTTATTCTGACAAGATTTATGGAGCCCCTCCTGGGTGCCAGCCAGAATTGCCCTTAGGAGCCCGCGGGAGCGGCTGGAGCTGCCCACCTTATTCCTACCCTGTATTTTTCATCCCCAAATGTAAAAGGGCTAAAATTTAATTAGGAAGAGAAAAGAAAGTGAGTTAAGTAGGGGTCAGGGTAGAAAAACAGAATCAGTGGAGGGTGAGAAGGTGTTCCCACAAGTTCTATAATTCCGGTCAAGTTTGTTTCAGATATTGCACTGTCACCTGTGTCTAAGCTGCCACTCCCTCGTGTCTCTGAGGACACACCGGACAGCAGCAGTGGGGGCCTGTGGGGAGGGGATTTCAGGTGTTACAAGTTAGAACTGGGAAGAAAACTTTTACCACCTACCTTTAGCGTTGTGTGGATTTTAATCATCCCCAACTACTTTTCAGAACACAAAAACTGTCAACCAAACACAACACAGAAACTCTCTTCAGCAAGCAACAAGAGGGCACCAAAACTAGCTCTGAAAGATGCACAGCTGCCAAGAGTTCTCCGGTCCCGCATACCCTCGTCGCAGTCACAGAGCCCAGTCGCAGTGCACACCTGCCTGTAACCTGCTGCGGGGACAAGAAACGGGCTTCCTCCAGCTCTGGGCCAAAGTGGGAGTGGGGAGTCGGGGGTCGGGCTCCAGCCTTGGCCCTTGCGCCGACCAGCCTTCGGTTTTCTGGGTCTCATTTTCTCTCAAGTCTGACCTGTAAGGCCACTCCCCGATCCTCTGCTGTGTGGTACTGTGTCAGCAGAGTCCTCAGACACCCCTCTCCCCTGTCAGGCCCCTCCAGACCGGCCTCTCTCTGTTCCCACCCCATCAAAGGGCCCGAATTCTCGTGCTGACAGTACTTTTTTGGCTTTGAATATAATCTCTAGAAATGCCTCTCAGGCCTCATTCAGATTAAATACAGCGCTTTCCACAGGAAGTTTCAGCCACGGGGGATGAGAAAATGATTTGAGTTAGTGCAATGGCAAGCATGCATTTTAATAGTTATATGTTTATGTTTATTATGTCAGGTTATTTACATGGTACATGTCTTTTATGTACATATTATGTTCGCAGATCTTCCCTAGAGCCTTGGGAAGGAGTGAGGCCCTGCTGACACCTTGTTCTCAGACTTCTAGCCTCCAAAGCTGCGAGAGAGAAATGTGGGTTCCTTAGAGGTTGCTCAGTCTGTGGTGTTCTAGCACACTCACTAAATAACATGCTCTTTTTTTACAGTGGTAACTCAGGCGCCCTTAGCCTCAGCTCCTCCTTCTGAGACACCCCTGGACACGAGGCAGTGTCTGGCTCACCCAGGCCAGGGTGCTGTAGAGAAGCTAGAAGGTATTAAGAAAGCCGGCGGGGGCTGTGTACTCAGCCCCTGCACTGCTTGGTTTCCTCATCTGTCACAGCAGGAGGTAATACCTGCCCTGGGCTCCCTACGGAGATTGTCTACATGAAAGGGCCTTGAAATTGTAAAAAACAATAAGAGACTGTGACTTCCTAGGTGCATGGCGGTGAGGGGAATCCACAGGCATATTTTAAAATCCTTTCCTCCTGGGAGCTATGTGAAGGCAACATCGGGCAAAACAACTACCAACCAAAGATTGGTCCGTGTTGACCAATGTGAGCTGAATGGAAGACTGGGCTACAGAGAAGGGCCGTGTCGCTGCAGGCTGCAGGGCAGACGGGAAGGCTTCCTGGCCCCTGATTCGTGGCAGCAATAGACGAGGGTCTATCTCAGATTAAGGAGACTCCTGTGAACACAGAGGTGTGTCTGGGCTGGGCCGAGAGGGCACTGAAGAATTCTGGGTGAGAGTGGCTGGGGAAGACACAAGATGAGGCCTGGCCTCCAGTTATGCAAGAGCCTGGGTCGTGGGCGCTTGCTGCTGGGGAAACCCCAGGAGAGTTCAGGCGAGAGATGGCAGGGCCTAAGCCTAGTGCATCTGGGACATACAGGAGACTGTGGGCCAGAAGGACGGAACCGCTGGGCTGGGGGCAGGGCAGGGGGAGGGCCTCTGAGGGACGTGGAGCAAACTGGTCACCAGCAGACATGAATGGTGATGACAGCAAGTGGATGGGGGAATGCCCCTAAAATTAGGGAAGCAGAGGAACATAATACGTGTCACTTATTAAGAGTTTTGTGGGCATTAGGCCAATTAATGTGCACAGCCCTTGTGAGCTAAGTACAGTTTTCCCCGCTGGTTTATAGGTAAGAAATCTGAGGCTAAGAAAATTTAACTAACTTCACCAACAGCTGAGAGCTGTGGACTGGAATTCCAACCCGGGTCTTCTAACACCAAAGCCTATTCAGGGCTTTATTCAGGGGCACATTTAATAACAACGTAAGGGACTCTCTGGGTCTTTCTTTTTTTCGTTTATTTTAAACTTTTTGAGCTTGCAATGAAATACTCAGATCTTAGAAGTTGAATTTTGACAATTACATAGACTTATGTAACTACCACCTAACACAAAATCCCAGAAAATTCCTTAATGCCACTTTCTTTTCAATGCCCACCTCCACCCCTGGGGAACACATTCTGATTTATGTTTCCTTGGATCGGTTTGCCTGTTCTAGATTTCATAGAAACAGGGTGTGTATTCTGTTGTGTCTGGCTTCTTTCACTCAGCATGTTTTTGGAATTCATCCACGTCGTTGCATGCCGGGGGAGCGTAGAAGTCAGGTTGTACTGTTGAAAACTCCCACGTGGAAATCTTATTTATATCTGGATTCTGTTTAAAATAAACTCTGACTAAGGGTTGTCCTGTTTTGGTTTCTACTCTTTGTATTATATTTAGGATTTGTTAGGTACCTGTTTCTAGAAAGAATTTAAGGACGCTGCTAATAATAATTTGCAAATTTTCTTGGGAAATGTTCAGGCTTTGAAATCAATAAACGTTCCAATGCCGGGCACAGTGGCTCAGACCTGTAATCCTAGCACTCTGGGAGGCCAAGCCAGGTGGATTGCTTAAGCTCATGAGTTCAAGACCAGCCTAAGCAAGAGTGAGACCCCATCTCTACTAAAACTGAAAAACTGAGGCAGAAGGATCACTTGAGCCCAAGAGTTCGAGGTTGCTGTGAATGATGATACCATGGCACTTTACCCAGGTTACATACAGAGTGAAACTTGGTCTCAAAATAAATAAATAAATAAATATTCTATCCCAGAAGAAATAATTTATTGCTAATTTATGGTTAATATTATTGTTATTTTTTTTTTTGAGACAGAGCCTCAAGCTGTCACCCTAGATGGAGTACCGTGGCATTACAGCTCACAGCAACCTCCAATTCCTGGGCTCAAGCGAGGCTCCTGCCTCCGCCTCCCAAGTAGCTGGGACTACAGGCGCCCGCCACAACGCCCGGCCATTTTTTGGTTGCAGCTGTCGTTGTTGTTTGGCCAACCCCGGGCTGGATTCAAACCCTCCAGCTCAGGTGTACGTGGCTGGCGCCTTC
>CAUYON010015226.1:0-28470 GCA_963573935.1 Arctocebus calabarensis
GAAATATTTTGATCCGTACTGTTACAGATATCCTTCGTGGCATTTCCTTGATCACTATATAAAGACATTAATACTCTACCTTTAATAAGTTTCACCAGTACCCTGCTAAGATGCACCGTAGGTGTGATCCCACTAATTGCCCTCCCTCCACCCATCTTCCCCCCACCCCTCCCCTCCCTTTCCCCTTTCAGGCTCTCTTGTTGCTTTCAATAGACAATTGTGAAAGATTTTTTTTATTTTGCTTTTTTATCTTTTATGTAATTGGCCTAGGACACAAAGATTCTGTATTTTACCACAATGACTTCTCATGTCACATGTCATCTTTTTTGTTGTTGTTGTTGGAGATTCATTGAGGGTACAAGAAACCAGGCTACACTGATTGCATTTGTTAGGTAGAGTCCTTCTTGTCACATATCATCTTTAATAAGCTTTTGATCACTTGAGAAAACTGAGTTCTTTCTAATAAAATTAGCTGGAGTTTTTCTATGACTATGTAACTTTCAGTGTATGTGGTATATTAATTTCATTTTGATTAAATAAATGACTATTGTTCACAGTGACCAGCAATGTTATTTTGATCAAGTGTTTTGAAAGTTTGATATTTTTGATGAACTTACCAAAGTAAATTTCCTAATTACATCTTTTTGTTAAACTTGAATTGACTTTTAGTTTCCCAGATAGATCCTTAGAAAATCTGTCTCTATTTTCTTATAAAAATGTAGACTTTAAACTTATTGGACTTAATTGATATATTACATTTCATGGAAGCATTGTCAAATGGTAAGTAATGTCAAACAGTCAGTAATGCTTGATTTATATTTCTCATATATGGATTATTAATATGTTTTTAAAAATGTATGAAATTCGAGAAATTATAATAATATTGGTATAAAACTATCAGTCATAATTTTAGTTATTTTCATAAAATGTTGTATGTAGCAGAAATAACTTACATTTCATCTCAATTGCATTATTATTTTAATGACTTTTTATTAGATCTTTAAGTATGGACATTTCGTGTCTTATCATTGGCCAGGTGTAGTGGCTAACACCTGTAATCCCAGAAACCGGGGAGGATTGCTTGAGCTTAGGATTTCAAGACCAGTGTAAGCAAGAGTAAGATCTCATCTTTACTAAAACAGAAAAACGAGCTAGATGTTGTGGTACTGCCAGAAGTCCCAGCTTCTTGGAGGCTGAGGAAGGAGGATCACTTGAGCACAGAAGTTGAAGGTTTCAGTGACTATGATGATGCCACTGCACTCTACCTTTTCTTTTTTCTCAAAAAGAAAAAAAATAGTATTATCATTCACTGATGGTTAATTGATTACTCTGGCAATTTCTTGGCAAATATAAGCTTGAACTGTTTTCTCCTCAAAGAGTTTCATGAAGAGGTTTTTGATGAGTACAGGTTTATGATAATTTTAACATCATACTATTGTTAATCAATCATGGGATTAGACTTTAAAAATTGTACCATTGGGATGGGAAAGAATTCTCAGAACTCTTTTGAGAAGACTGGTTCATAAAACTGGTAATCCAACATCAAGCAGAACAAAATGATTAAATACCAAAGAAATTATTTGGTGGATATTCATACTAAGTCAGGCAGTACTGAGATTGTTAAAATATGCATTTTAAATGAAGCTTGATCCAAGACAACTGCTTATGTTAATTTTTTTAATAAGCATAACTAGGACTCTAAATTGGAGAAACAAATTTGGTTCTTAAGGGAATGTGAATTCCATGTTAACGTGGACTCACAGCAAGCCTGGACCAGCACCTGGTCCTTCCTGAGTCCTCAAATCTTCCCTTATTAAAAATTCTGCACTCCATAAATCACCAAAAAGAGAAAAAATGATTCAAATTATGAAAAAAGGATTTTGGGGGTGATTCTTCTAAAATTGCTAAAATTATTTATAACTAATGCTTGGTTTGTCAGACTTGTAATTCTGGTAGGACAATAAAAAGAAATTAGATGAAACATTTCTTGCACCTGCTGGATCATCTGAACTTACAGATAGAGTTCATTCAATTCTCTCTTTCAATGCATGTTTTTGTTATTGTTTTATATAAATTTCCATGCAGGTAGTTTGATTCTTTAACTATAGCTAAAAGGTCATTAGACAATGGATTTCCCTTAAGGTACATATCTACAGAAAACTCCGGTGATGAAGGTACTTGTGTGTTGCACAATGATAAAGCATTTGAGTGAGATATTGCAGACATACTGGGAGGCAAAGCTAACTGAATTAATTGGATTGATTTGTCGAAGGCATTGGTAATTGATGACCATAAGATTTATTCCTGCCAGGATATATAGATTGACACCTTATGAAAAGGTCCTATGTTCATAATAACAGAAATTCATGTTTCTCCCATTCTTATAAACTCTGTCATAACTCGATATTGCAAGGCATTAATATACTATGCAAAATCATATTTCACCAGATAAGAGAAGACTTTTGTGATCTACTAGCTGATCCCAATGACATCTTCACAAACTAGGACCCAGAGCTTGGGTTTTTTGGAAATGACACCAGAGAAAGAATGCCATTGAACTTCATCCCAAGTTCTTTGGGGAAAGTTCAGAGCTTTGAGTCTTGAACCTACATCTCTCAACTCATAATGGCCCCTCCATAATCCTAAAACTGTATGCAAGTAACAGACTTTAGAGTAAAGCTACCAGGAAAGGGATTTTCCAGAAACAAGTGACATCCTAGACACGATGGCTTTCACAAAACCAGAGATCAAAATTTCTCTGTCATCATGAAAGCCTGTTTTATTTCCCTTGTTCCCATCAGGTCATGTGATTCTCATCTCTTCCCTTTTTTGTCTCATGGACAAAAAGGTCCATGAGATCATGATTTGCAAAGGGCTTTAATAGAGGCTTATGCTATATTAATAAAACAAGAAAGAAGATTGGGTTTGTAACTCAAGAAACAATTTCACTAATGCCAGTGGCTCTCTGTTCCCAGGGAGAGTCCCCCAGGCTAAAATCAAAGGAAGAATAGAAAGCTGTCCTGCCATTGTAGACATCGTTGCTGCTCGCTTTCCTACACTCCCTGGAATCAGTACTCTGCCCTTTCTAATTAATAAATAATCACAACCAAATACAGAAACCTACTGGATTAATCCTGCAAAATGCATGTTGTGAGAGAAGGCCTCAAGTGCTCTCCCTGTCACTGGGCATGAGTAATTGTGTGATGACTAAATCCAGAGAGGTCTCTTTCTACTAAATGTGTCAATGCATCCTTACAGGATGCTTAGAGGGACCACAGGAAGATAATTTTGTCACTGGAGCTTGTTTAGGAGCTATGGAACCACATGGATGAACAAATTTAACTGCACATTTCTACCACGAATGCTGATGCTGCGATTGGTAGAGAATTTGCTGACCTGGTTTGGCGTCCTCACTGGTTGGATCTTGATATTTGGCCTGATTCACTGCTGCCTCCTGAATAGCTTTTCCTGAAGAGCTCCATAACATTTCTCGTAGTCAAAGGCCAAAGCAGTCCATGATCAAAATTAGTTTCAAACTCCCAGGAGATGGAGATAGGTCAGTTTTCAGTGAGGTTCCTGAGGGCTCAGTCTTGGCAGCAGTGCAATGCTGTTGGCATGGAATTTAAAGCTAATACATTAATTGTGAAAAATCTTGGCATTCATAGCCAATCAGACCTCCCAGCATTTCAGAAGAGCAGCAGCCACTCTCTAAAAGGTGGATGAGAATGTGTCCCAGAGAAGCACATAACAGAATACTCTCTGGGTATAGATCTCTTTGCCCATGCTGGGCTGGTGAATGCTGCTGAATAAAATTAAATATGGTTTTGTTTCCTCTAATATTACCACCATAGAAAGTTTAATTTTACAAGGTATTGATACTGACTTTGCTCTTAACTAGTGGTTCTCAACCTTCTGCCACAATGTATTTTCATTGTTAAAAAGGGGGTAATGACCCACAGGTTGAGAACCACTGCTCTAAACAATGGCACCAAATGCATTTCAAAAAGTTTCTCAGGGGAAAGCAGTACATGGCATCTTCTTGGATGCTCCTCTACTGTCATTGGCCAGCCTCCTGAACCGCGGATGGAACCCTGGATATATTTAGGTTTTCTAACCTTTACGTTGCTTTCAGTGGGTCTCCAAGTTACTATGACTTCTGTTGCCAGCCTTACTACAAAAATGAATATTTCTTTAAGTTAGGTCATTTTACAATGAGCTAGGGTCATTAATTGTCAAAGACTGTGACCAATTTGACTTTGAATAATGTTGAACTGTCTTTACTGCATGGACTCTGAAGTTTTTAAAATTGTCATTAGTTTGGTTTATGTGGACTCCTGACAAGTACGATAATTTAGTTTCTTGGTGTTATTTTTCTGGTAAATATCATAATAGTCTCCCCAATATGTTGTCTCCCCTTAAGAGATTAATGCTCAGATGCAGCCATATTTGTATTTCAAATGACCTCAGTATGGATAGAATTTCAAAAACATGATGAAAGCATAAAGAATCTTATCTAACTAATTTGACATGTAATTGTGAATTACATACTCAGATCAAACAAGTTTATTATAATGGAAACAGAAAGTGCTATCATTGCCTAAGATTTTGTTCAATCTCAATCTTGGATTTTGCAGCCCATCAAATCTTCCAGTATTCCAGATGGGTAGACACCACTCTTTGAAAAGTGGATGAAAACATTTGTGTTTAACAGGAGAACTTAATGGAATATCAAACAGTTTTAGGTGGTCTCCTTGGCCACATTAGGGGCTTGTAAATACTGCTGAATTGAACTCAATGATGTACTTCACTTTCCCTGAGATGATTACCACCATGGAAACTTTAATTTAAAAGCAGCTGATACTGAAGTTTCTGCAAATACTACCACTAAATATACTGTGGAAAAATTCTCAGATGAAATACCTGATGTGCTAAATACAATTAAATTTGCCCTAAAGCCACTACCATATATAGTAACATATAACTTAACTCAACATGTAGACAAACTATAAACTGGGTTGAGAATTACCCTTGTAGCAAGTAATTGAGTCTTGCCCAAGTCAAAGCAGTTGAGCTTTAAGCCAATCATAGGCTACAAACTACTCAGACCTGTTCAAATAAAGCAAATGCTGATCTGTAATCAACCAGGCTATTTCCATATGTCACTTCCTTTTTCTCTCTGTAAATATAGCATGTCCACGTTGCTGAGCAGAGCTCTGTGAACTTTCACCGGTTCAGAGTGCTGCCTGATTCGTGAATTGCTCTTTGCTCAAATAAACTCTGCTAAATTGAATTTCTACCATATTTTTTTCTCTTAACAGAGGAAATCTATTAAAGACAGCAGCTACAGTAAAAGAAGACAAATTATAAAGATTACAAGTTGCAAAATTCTCTTTTCATTTACCCTAATCCCTCTGGCCCTGGGGCCAATGAAATGCAAAGAGAGAGAGAGAGTTAGCCAGTCTCAGCACCAGTGTGACACCACATCCTAACAGCTGCCATGCACCTCTACCTTGTACACATGTATACTTTACTAAGTAATGCCAGTAGGCTGTAATGGTAAACTAGTTACAGCAACAGGAAAAATGACAGGTTTTTAAGCAGTGCCCTAGATATTTGTGATTTTTCTGAAATAAGAACTTTTGTTATCCAGAAATAAATTATTTTGTAATCAATTTAGTTCCTATTCTTTGCTTAAGTTTATTTCAAAAGCCACCCAAGTTATGCCTTCTGTTACGTGATTCAACCAACACAAAAAGGAGAAGCATGGTAATGACTGAGATGGAATTCCCTGGCAACTGGGATAGGTTAGGTACAAAGCATATTTAATCCCAGTATATAAAATATGTGTAACTACTTAATGAGCTGGACTAGGTTGGATGCAAGTAGATTGTCTCCTGGATTCATAATGGTATTGAATAGATTGGATATTTGCTTCTCCATTCTTCTCTTACTAATTATCTTCTTAGTAAGTAATACTAAGTAAGTAAGTTTAATTATCTTCTTAGTAAGTAATACTTTACTAAGATAATGTGTTTGTTTCAGCTCCATCCAGGTTAACACAAAAGATGTAAAATAACCATCTTTTATGGCAGTATAGTATTCCCCAGTATACATATATCTGAGTTTGTTAATCCATTCCTGAGTTGATGGGCATTTAGGTTGTTCCCACATATTGGCAATTGCAAATTGAGGTGTGATAAACAGTCTAGTGCAAATGTTAGTATAAAATGATCTTTTTCTTCTGAATAGATGCCTAGTAGTGGGACTGCAGGATAAAATGGGGGATATAATTTAATTTCTTGTAGCAGTCTCCATAGTTCTTTCCAAAGAGGTTGTATGAATTTGCAGTCTCAGCAACAGTGTAAAAGTGTTTCCCTCTCTCCACATCCACACCAACTTAGGGACTTTGTGATGTGGGCTAATCTTACTGGGGTGAGGTAATATCTCAGGGTGTTTTTGATTTGCATTTCTCTGATAACTAGGGATAATGGCACTTTTTCATGTTTGTTAGCCATTTGTCTGTCTTTCTCAAAGAAGGTTCTGTTCATGTATCTTACCTGCTGATAGATGGAATTGTTTGCTCTTTTTTTGGTAACTTGAGTTCTCTATAGATCCTAGTTATCAAATCTTTGTCAGATTCATAACATGCATGTATCTTTTCCCATTCTGAAGGTTGTCTGCTTGCTTTGATTGTTGTGTTCTTTTTTTTTTTTTGAGACAGAGCCTCAAGCTGTCACCCTGGATAGAGTGCTGTGGCATTGCAGCTCACAGCAACCTCCAATTCCTGGGCTCAAGCGAGTCTCCTGCCTCTGCCTCCCAAGTAGCTGGGACTACAGGCGCCCACCACAACGCCTGGCCATTTTTTGGTTGCAGCCGTCATTGTTGTTTGGCGGGCCCGGGGGCTGGATTCAAACCCACCAGCTCAGGTGTACGTGGCTGGTGCCTTAGCTTGTTGAGCCACAGGCACCGAGCCACTACCTCTACTTTTAACACACTTTGTGTACTTCTAAACATCCAGAAAGACTAGATGTTTCAAATAAGTACTTAAGTTTGTCCCTATACATACACAGTAGTGTTGAATAAACTACACACATGTAACAATGGTTATATCTGAAAGTTGTCTTCTAAAAAGGAACATTCTGGTCTAGAATCCATTTCTTCCAACTCCTCTCCACCACCAACCCAGTAGATATATGCACATGTCACTTAGATGTTATTTCACATCTAAACATCCTTTTCAGAAGACAGTCTTTCTATGAATTTTAACAAAGTGTACCAAATGTTAGCTTACTAACTCTACTTTTGTCATACATTGGCAACCTCTTTAATATCTAGCAACTAGATATTATAAAATTAGGACTCATTTGTCCAGTATATATATATGCATGCAGTATATACAACAGTGATTCTCCACCCACCTGCCATGACCCCCAGGAACTGTATTAAAGGGCTGCGGCATTAGGAAGATTGTGAACCACTGATATACAACATGGCAAAGTTAAATGAAATGCACATAACATACAGGGCAATTGATAAGCTGAAATTATCTAGTACTCGATAGCAAAAACACTGTTTGCAATTTCTTCCCTCCCACCTCCTGAGAGTGATGAACAAGTACAGAGAGTACAGTGTTCACAGAGGTAGTACTAACAATTCTACTTCCAAACACAGTATTTCCTAACAGTTTTTAAAAACTATTTCCAAACTTTTATTCTACTACTACTTTTAATTACATAAAGCACTTCTAAATATCTAGAAAGACTAGATATTTCATATAAGAACTTGGCCACTATGTACACAGCACTGTTAAATAAAATTGCATACATAGCAATGTATATAATCTGAGGTATATGACAATTTTGACTTTGAACCATTCCCTCCTTACTTCCTTCTCTCTGCCTTCAATTCAATGACAAGTATGGGCATGTATAATGCATAGAAATGATTGAACAAATTCATGTCCAAAAGTTATTTGCAGAAGACAAGCTTTCCTATGAATTTCAGCACAAAGCATACAAGATGTGCTAATTTTACTAAGTACTTTGTCATACACAACAAACACTTTAACATCTGGAGATAATGCAAACCTGACTCATCTGTCCATTATACACACTATATACAAAGCAAAACAAAATGCACAAAACAAAGTGGTTATCTGAAAATGTCCATGCATTAGCATATGAGCATATTACCTTTTGCAATTCTTTCCCTCCCACCTCCTCCAAACCATTGAACAAGTATAGATGGTAGTATACTGCTCTCAGAGGTGGTTTGACAATTCTATTTCTAAAAAACAGTATTTCCTGTGAGTTTTAGCAAAAATCTTTATAAAGTGATATTTTACTACCTCTACATTTAACATACGTTGGGCACGTTTGCTACATCTAGCCCTTCTAGATGTAAAGAGGTTGCCGACGTATGATAAAGTAGAGTTAGAAAATAACATGTCATGTAAATACCTATTTGGTTTTTTTTTTAATCATAGAAAAAATGTCTTCTGGAAATGACTTTGAAATGGAATTGTTAGATATTCTCTGCGATGCTCGTCCACATTTGTAGAGTGAGTTAGAGGATACAGAGCCAAAGACCTCAAGAAGGAGAAGATTCTATGCCAGATTGGTCATATTTCAAAGACATTTCATATTTCAACCATTGATTTGTGTGTGCATTTTATTCCTCACTGCTGTATATATAGTTGACAAAACTTAAGTACTTTTTTGAAATATCTAGTCTTCCTAGATGTTCTGAAGTGCCTGATATATGTTAAAAGTAGAAGTAGTAATGCTTTCTGTAAATATCTTTTTTTTTTCCAGTTTTTTTGGCCGGGGCCGAGTTTGAACCCACCACCTCTAGTGTATGGGGCCAGCACTCTACTCCGTGAGCCACAGGTGCTGCCCTGTAAATACCTGTTTATAAAAGTTCATATAAAATTCTTCTGGGGAATGGCTTAACCATACATTGTGTTTGTGCATGGGTTCAGGAGAAAAGAGAGAAAGAAGAGTTTTATGTCAGTGTTCTTACAGTGGGGCAAGATTAACCATTGTTCCTATGTCTGTGTATTTTGTCTTCCTTACCTATGTATATAGTATGTATAAAGGACAAAGAAGTCCTAGTTTACATCTAGTCTTTCTATATGTTTAAAGAGGTTTCCAGTGTATGACAAAAGTAGAAGTAGTAAACTGATATATTTTATACATTTTTGTTATAAAACTCCTAGGAAAGATTGTCTGCTGAAAATTTGAACTTTATAGCCCACTGGGTTGGTGTAAGAGGGAAGCGTTTTAGGCCAGAATGTTCATATTTCAAAGACACTTTCAAATTATACCTTTTGTTACATAAGTTTATGTAGACTGCTGTGCAGTTTATTTAAGACTGCTGTGTATATAGTGGACAAATCCTTACCTGAAACATCTAGTCTACCTAGGTAGAAAGATTTCTGACTTCCTGCTTCTGAACTATATAAATGATTGTTTAATAAAGCAGTTAACTTATTTGCATTGTATTTTATTTGTAAAAATGAAGATTATGGAAAACATACTTGTCTAAGTCTGCTTGAACATTATTTCCATAATAATTTTATGAACAAGTTATTTAAATAAATATAAATTTATACATCAACCCTTTTGTTTCAGATTTGTAATAATTAAAAACTGAGAATAGTTTTAATAAACTCTTAAGGGAATGATTAAATAGATGATAAAATGTATCTATATAATACAAGGACTGCGCAGCCATTAAAAATAATGAAGGTCTATGGAAAGATATTAAGGAAGAAAAGTAAGTTTCAAAACTGCAATCCTAGGGGTGGCTCCTGTGGCTCAGTGAGTAGGGCACCAGCCCCATATACCGAGGATGGTGAGTGCAAACCTGGCCCCGGCCAAACTGCAACAACAACAACAACAAAACTACAATCCCATTTTAATGCAAGGAAGTGTGTGTGCATAAATATATGGAGGAATTAGTATTATTTTTGTGTTTTTGTTCTTTGAAAAAGTGGAATATAGTAGTCAGTAGAAGCAATATCAGCACCTTTTTCATTTGATGGAGAAAGAAGATAGTTTTAGGAAAAAGGGTTCAAAACTTTTCTTAAGTCATTTGTACATAGATCATGTATACATTTATGCCATTATGGGGTTCAATGTTTTGATTATTTATACAAATTGGAGTGTTAACATCCTAATAATCAACATAGCCCTCACCTCATTTACCCAATTACAGTGTTAAGACATTTATATTCTACACCTAATAGATCCAACTTGTACTTGCAATATATTCCCTAGGTGTGGTGCCCCTACTAACCCTCCCTCTATTGACCCACCCCCTCCCTTTCCCTCTCTCTCCTTTTCCCTCCTTCATTTTAGGCTATAGTTGTGTTACATTTTTCATATGCAAGTGTGAGTGATTATAAATTGGTTTCACAGTATTACTGAGTACATTGGATATTTTATTCCATTCCTGAGACACTTTAAAGCTTCCTGGTGTTTCAGACTTTTTTGTAAAGGGGTACATATGTGTATGTTATTTATATATGCATGCACATACATGCATTTCTGGATAGGCTTCCCCTCCAACCATAAAAACATTATTGTATGAACTGCAGTTTTATAATTGATAAACTATTTATATTTGAACAATTAATGTATGAACTGTTCTTTTATAATTGAGAAATAAACACTATACTTAATTGACATAGTGTTTATTTTCAAAGGCGAGTATTTTCATATCTTCATTTTATTCTTGCTAGTCTTATGTCATCATGTTCAACATGTGAGAAGCAAGTATTTCATCCATATTTAACTTACAGACATAGCTAGACTAAGTTAGAACATACTCTCTATACCATAGCTAGAACAATGTTATAGAGAGAATCAGTGGCACAGATGAAAATGAATTCATTTCCTAGAACACAGTGCACTTAGTCTTAATGTTGCTTTCTCATAGAAATGAACTTAAATTGACTATAGTTAGGATCACTCATTGAAGAGCTGGTTTTTCTGATTATATTGGCATGGTCACTTGCTAAAAGTATTGATTGGTCAGTGTTATCTCGTTTCATTTTATTTTATTTATTTTTATTTTTTTAATTTATTTACTTTTTATTTTTTATTTTTGAGAGGGTGTCACTATGTCACCCTTGGTAGAGTGCTATGGTGTCACATCTCACAGCAACCTCCAACTCTCGGGCTTAAGAAATTCTCTTGTCTCCGCCTCCCAAGTAGCTGGGACTACAATTGTCAGTTATACTGCAACGAACACTCAAGTGCAGATGTCTTTTCAATAAATGACTTCTTTTCCTTTGGGTAGATACCCAGAAGTAACATTGCTGAATTGAATGATAGGTGCACTTTTAGTTCTTTGAGGAATCCCTGTACTGTTTTCCGTAGATGTTCGAATTCAAACTCCCGCCAACAGAATATAATCATTCCTTTTTCTCTGTATCCACATCAGCATGAATTTTTAATATAAGCCATCCTAACAGGGGTAAGATGATATCTCATTGTAATTTTAATTTGCATTTACCTGATGATTAATGATGTTGAACATTTCTTCATGTTTGTTAGTCATTTGTTTATCTTCTTTTGAAAATCTTCTGTTTGTGTTGTTTGCCACTTTTTAATGGGGTTGTTTGCCTTTTTCTTGCTGATTTGTTTGAATTCTTTGCAGATTGTGGGTATTAGCTCTTTATTGGGACTATAGGATTCAAATATTTTCTCCCATTCTGTAGGTTATCTATTTTCTCTGATTGTTTCCTTAGATAGGCAGAAGCTTTTTAGTTTAATCAAATCCCACGTACTTACTTTTTATTGTTCCTGTAATTTCCTTTAGTCTTAGTCATAAATTCCTTGCCTAGGGAAATGTCTAGAAGAGTTTTCCCAACATTTCCTTTGAGAATTCTTATGGTTTCATGTCTCAGATTTAAATATATTGTCCATCTTGAATTTTAGGGAGTGGTGAGAGACAGAGGTCCCATTTCAATCTTCTGCGTGAGTCTATCTAATTTTCCCTCTACCATTTATTGAATAGGGCTTCTTTTCCCTGGTGTGTTTTTTGTTTGATTGGTTTTTGTTTTGTTATTTTAATTTTTTTATGAAATTATAACTGTACATTAATGCATTTATGGGGTACAATGTGCTGATCTTACATACAATTTGGAATGTTTACATAACACTGGTTAATATAGCCTTCACCTCACTTACTTAATTGTTGTGTTAAGACATTTGTACTCTACTCTTAATACATTTGATGTGTACCCTTGCAATGTGCACAATAGGTGAAGATCCACTGATTATCCACACTTCACCTGGCCTCCCCCCTCCCCTTCTCTCACCCTCCTCTTTCCTTCTTCATTCTGGGCTATAGTTGTGTTTTATCATTCATATGAAAGTGTGGGTGATTATATATTGGTTTCATAATAGTACTGAATGCATTGTAAACTTTTTCTTCTACTCTTGATACTCTTAGATACTTTACTAAGAAGAATATGTTCCAGCTCCATTCACATAAACATAAAAGAGGTCAAGTCTCCATCTTTTTTATGACTGCATAATATTCCATGGTATGCGTATACCACAATTGTTAATTCATTAATGAGTGGATGGGCACCTGGGCTGCTTCCATGACTGGGCAATTATGAATTGGGCTGCAGTATACATTCTGGTGCAAATGTCTTTGTTATATAATGATTTTTGGTCTCCTGGATATATACTTAGTGGAGGAATTGCAGGATTGAATGGCAGGTCTACTTTTAGTTCCATAAGCATTCTCCAAACCTTTCCAAAAGGAAAGTATTAGCTCACATTCCCACCAGCAGTGCAGAAGTGTTCCCATCTCTCCACATCCATGCCAACATCTGTAGTTTGGGGATTTTGTGATGTGGGCTACTCTCACTGGAGTTAGATAATATTTCAAAGTGGTTTTGATTTGCATTTCTCTGAGGATTGACAATGATGAGCATTTTTTCATGTGTTTGGAGGCCATGTGCCTGTCTTCTTCAGAGAAGCTTCTGTTCATGTCTCTTGCCCACAATGTAATGGGATAACTTGCTCTTTTCTTATTAATTACTTTGAGTTGTCTGTGGATTCTACTTATCAAACTTTTGTCAGAAACATAAACTGCAAATATTTTCTCCCATTCTGAGGGCTGTCTGCTTACTTTTCTTACTCTGTTCTTGGCTATGCAGAAGATTTTTAGTTTGATCAGATCCCAGTAATATACTTTTAGTGTTGCTTCAATTGCTGGGGGGTTCCTCCTCTTAAAATAATCTCCCAGACCAATTTCTTCAAGTGTTTTCCTTGCACACTCTCCAAGTATCTTTATAGTTTAATGGATTAAGTTAATCTTTTATCGAGTGAGAATCAATTTTTGTTAATGTTGAAGGGTGAGGGTCAAGTTTCAGTCTTCTGCAAGTCACCAGCCAATTCACCTAGCACTGTTTGCTAAATATGGAATCTTTCCCCCAATTTAGGTTAATGATAGGCTTATCAAAGACCAAATTATGATAAGTTGTAGTTGAGTCCCTGGGGTTTTCCAGGTATAGGATCGTATCATCTGTGAAGAGTGAGAGTTTGATCTCCTCTGACCCATTTGGATACCCTTGATCACCTTCTCTTGCCTGATTGTGGTGACTAAGACTTCCATATATATGTTGAATAGCAGTGGAGACAAAGGGCATCCTTGTCTAGTTCCAGATCTTGGTGGAAATGATTTCAATTTTATTCCATTCAGTAAAATACTGGGTGTGGATTTGCTGTAGATAGCCTCTGTCTAAGCCTATTTTTATTTTCTTAAGTGTTCTGATCATGAAAGGATGCTGTATATTATCAAAAGCTTTTTATGCATGAATTGAGAGAATCATATGGACTTTTTTGTATTGTTAGATTTATGTATATTGAACCAACCTTGTAACCCTGGGATAAAGCCAACTTGGTCATGGTGTATAAATTTTTTGACATGTTGTTGAATTCTGATTGCTAGGATCTTATTGAATATTTTTGCATCAATATTCATTAATGATATTGGTCTATCATTTTCTTTCTTTGCTGGGTCTTTTCCTGGTTTTGGATCAGGGTGATATTTGCTTCATAGAATATGTTGGGAAGTATTCCTTCTTTTTCTATGTTTTGTAATAGGTTATGTAATATAGGTGCTAGTTTCTCATTAAATATTTGGTAGAATTCTGATGTGAAGCCATCTCATTCCAGACTTTTCTTTTTGGGGATATTTCATATGGATGATGCTATTTCGGTGCTTGATATATGTCTATTCAATATTTTCAATTCTTTGTGGCTGAGTCTAGGACGGTGGTGTGCTTCCAGGTACTTGTCCATTTCTTTCAGATTTTCATATTTCTGAGAATAGAGTTTTTAATATCAATCATTAATGATTTTCTGAATTTCTGACGCGTCTGCTGTTATTTCACCTTCATCATTTCTGATTGATGATATTAGGGATTTTACTTTTCTGTTTCTGGTTAGGTTAGTGAAAGGTTTATCAATTTTATTAATATTTTCAAAAAAACAACTTTGTGATTCACTGACCTTCTGAATGATTTTTGTTTTCAATTTCATTTACTTCTGCCCAAATTTTGGTTATTTCTTTTCTTCTGCTGGGTTTAGGATTGTAATGCTCTTCCTTTTCCAAGTTGTTTGAGATGATGCTTTAAGTTGTTGGCTTCCTTTCTTTCCATTCTCTGGAGGAAGGCTTCCAATGCTATAAATATCCTTCATAGGACTACATTTGCAGTATCCCACAGGTTTTGATAATTTGTGTCTCCATTGCCTTTTTTTTTTTTCAAAAATTTGGTGATTTCCTTCTTCATCTCTTCTTTGACCCAGCTAGCATTCAGCATGAGGTTATTTAGTTTCCATGACTTTGTGTATGAAGATTCCTGTTGTTGTTGAGTTAAAATTTTATTCCTTGCTGGTCCTAGGAGATACAAGGAATAATTTCTATTCTTTTAAATTTGCTGAGGTTAGACTTGTTTCTAAGATATGATCAATTTTGAAGGATGATCCATGGGCTGATGAGAAGAATGTGCATTCAGTTTTATTAGAATGAAATATTCTATAGATTTCTGTTAAGTCCTGTGGATATAGAATTGAGTTTAAATCCATTATTTCTTTGTTTAGTTTCTTCTTGAAGCATCTATTCAGAGCTGATGAAGAGGTATTAAAATCTCCAACTAAAATGGTACAGGAAGATATCAAATTGTTCATCTCTTAGGATTTCATTTATAAATTGAGGAACATTCTGCTATGGCACATAAAAGTTAATTATCAAAATCTCTTCTGGTTGTGTATTGCCCTTGACAAATATGTAGTGTCCATCCTAGCTTTCCTTATCTTTGTTGATTAAAAACCAATTGTATCAGCAAATAAAATTACAAGCCCTGCTTTTTTCTTATTTCCATTTGCCTATTATACATATCCATCTCTTCCCTCCCCCCAAGTCTTTTGGTATCATTTAAGATGAGTTTCATGTATGCAACAGATAACTGGTCTGAGGTTTTGTATCCAGTTAGTCAACCTGTGTCCCTTGAGGGGACAATTTGAGCCATTCACATTGAGAGAATTGATAGTGTAGTGTTTTGGGTGTCACATTTTTTCAAAGGTTCAGGAGATATTTTTAGTCATTTCACCATTTTTGAAGTTATGTTTTGTTCAATAATTTCTGGGTGAGTTTACTTTAGGGGTAGACCATTGTGTTGTTCATTATGGAAAATGGGACTGACTATCCTGTAGAGCTGGTTTAGTTATGACAAATTTCTTTAACATGTGTATGCAGTATTTGATTTCTTCATCACAAATGAAATTCAGTTTATTTGGGTACAGTATCCTGGGCTGAAAGTAGTTTTGTTTAGTAGTTTTGTTTGTTTAGTAGTTTTGTCACTGACCTTCCTTTTTTGGTTTGAAATGTTTTGGCTGAGAGATCTGCAGTCATTCTAATATTCCTCCCCTTGTAGGTAATGCTTTTCTTACATCTGACAGCTTGCAGTAGTTTCTCCTTCATATTGACTTTGGCAAAGTTGGTTACAATGTGTCTAGAAGATGTCTTATTTAGAATGAGTCTTGCTTGGGTACTAAAACTAACAACTTTCTGAATTTCTGTTTCTCTCACAATACTTGAACAATTCTCCCCCAAAGTGTCTTGGAGTAGAGCATATGTGCCTTTAGGACTATCCTTCTCTCCTTCAGGAATTCCTATAATCAAATGTTTGATCTTTTGGAATGATCCCATTGCTCTCTCAGGGAATGTTCTCTTGATTTCCATCTTTATGCCTCTTTGAATGCTTGGGATCATTCAAAAGGCTTGACTTCAATTTATGAGATCCTTTCTTCTGCCTGGTCAACTCAGTTACTGAGGGATTATACTGAACTTCAATGCTTCTTGAATATTTTTTTCATTTCCTTGAGCTCTGCTCTTTTCTCGTTATGTCCATATGCTCTTTTGATTTCTATTTCCATCTTTTACTCCATTCTATTTGTATTATTTGCCATCCATATTCTGAATTCTATTTTTAAATTTTTTTGTTAAGTCACATATACATAGATTGTACAAATAATCAACACATTGAATTCCACAAAGGCATACATGTATTCTGAATTCTATTTTTGATAATCCAGCCATTTGTCTATGAATGGCATCCTCAGTCATATTTCCTTTGTCATTCTGTCAATCTGATCTACTCTGGTTATTCATGTTGCCAGAGTTCTTCCCTTGGTTCCGCCCCATGATTATTTTGCACTATTTGGTTATTAATACTGGTAGGGTGAGATTGTATTGGAGTTCCCAGGTTAATCAGCCCTTTATCAAAGTGGTAGGCCTTGTAATTGTGGCTTTTCCCCTACCACATTTTGGAGTTATGACTAGAGACTCTGAGGACCTGCTTGGTGAGATAGCACAAGCTGGCTCTCTTTGGAAAGCAGCCCACCTCTACCCTATCCTATGAAGTCATAGTATCTCAGCTAGAGAGAGATACAGGCAGCCACAGTGCCATACCCCCACCATTCAGTTCTTTCCCATTATAGAACTTCTGCAGCTTAACCTTGGAGGGTCCCAAGGTGGACAGCCCCAGTCAAGAGTTCCAAACAGGTTGTCTCAGGCAGTACAAACAGTGCCCAACAGAGAGAGATCAAAGGGTCTCCAGTGGCAGATAGAAGTCCACAGGGAGTTCAGTCCCACAAACCTGAGGGGATGGTGGCTGGTCCCCTCTAGTGAGCTACCAATTGCCTGTGAAAGGCCCAACTGGGTGTCAACACCCCTGCCCTTGAGGCACAGTCAGAACTGGGGGTTTGCATCCCTGCTACCAGGCATGGTCAGAACCAGTGGTCTGAGCCCCTGCCTTCTGGGCACAGTCAGAACTGGGGCATCAGCACCTCCACTCTCCAGGCACAGTCAGAACTGGGGGTCTGCGCTCTTGCCTGCCAGACACCATCAGAACCTGGGGTCTGTGCCCCCACAAGCCAGGTACAGTTAGAAGTGGCTGTCAGCGCCTCTGCTTGCTGGCTTAGTGAGAACTAGGGGTCTGTGCCCCTGCCCGCTGGGTACAGTCAGAACCAGGGTCTGCACCCTCCCCCATGGGACATAGCCAGAAGCAGGGGTCAGTACTACCCCTCACCAGGCACAGTCAGAATCAGGTGGATGCAATTCCTCATGCCATGCACCATTATGGTGCATCTCTCCCTCCCCTCATGTCCCTTTCTTCCCGCACTTCCCTGGTTCCCCGTGGGTCACAGTTTCCATGCTGCTGTCCAGTGGCCACACAATGCTCAGATCTCTCAGAGAATGGACAAAAACTCTGGGCTCTATAGGGGGCAGAACTTCAGAATGCCATGAGATGGAGGAAGGGTGAACTGGGTGCTCAGAATTCCAGGGAAAATATTTGTTTAATTTTATGCCAAGCAGAGTGGTGTCTATGTTCCCAAGTGGGACCTCCCTGGAGAAGGAGACCTGGTATTTAGTGGCTGTCTCTCATGGGGTAAAATGAGAGATCTTTTGTCCCCTGCTGACTTCCAGAGAGCCCATGATTAGCCTCCTGTTGGGGGAGGGGTCTCTAGTTCTCTGGGGGATGGGCTTTGTATTTCCAATTTGTTTGGGTGGATGCTCTTCCTTGGAGTCACAGCTTGCCTAACATCTTTCTTAGCTCATCTCCTCAACATTGGTTTTATAGAGTCCAATTCTGTTCAGTTTTTATCCCTCTGATCAGAAGCCTCTGACCGAAGTTGCTTCTAGTAAGGTATCTTCCTCCCCTCTCCTGGTATGTGGACCTTTTAATGTGTTGTTGATTTATATTGTTGAAAATCTTTGCATTTACCTATATCAGGGGTATGGGACTGGAGTTTACTTTTTCTGTGGCATCTCTGTGTAAATTTGGTATCAGGGTAATTCCAGCTTCATAAAATGAGTTTGGAAGTGTTCCTTCCTTTTAAATTTTTTGGGAAAGTTGGGGAAATATTGGCATTAATTTTTCTTTAAATGCTTGGTAGACTAGTTAAACTATAGGTCTTGGGCTTTATTTTTTGAGAGGTTTCTTTCAATTTATTTCATCCAAATTTTCTAGACTTAGGGTATAAATATTTTACCACCTTGGTTACATTTATTCCTAACTATTTTAATTTTTATGCTCTCTTATTTTTTTAATAATGTATTGTTATAAAGTCATTTGTACATAGATCATACATACATTTATGCCATTATGGGATTCATTGTGTTGATTATTTGTACAAATTAGAGTGCTTACCTGCTACTAGTCAACATAGCTTTCACCTCTTTTACCCAATTACAGCATTAAGACATTTGTGTTCTGCACCTGACAGGTCCAAATGGTACTTGCAATATGCTCCATTGTTGTGGTCCCCCTACTAACCCTCCCTCTATCAAACCGACCCCCTCCCTTTCCCTATCCCTCCCCTTCCCTTCTTCATCCTAGGCTACAGTTGTGTTTTATTTTTCATATGCAAGTGTGAGTGATTATAAATTGGTTTCAAAGTAGTGCTGAGTACATTGGATATTTTTTTTCCATTCCTGAGATACTTTACTAAGAAGAATATTTTCCAGTTCCATTCATGTAAACATAAACGAAGTAAAGTCTCCATGTTTCTTTAATGCTGTATAGTATTGCATGGTATAAACATATAAAAGTTTATTAATCCATTTATTGGTCGATGGGCACTTGGCAATTATGAATTGAGCTGCAATGAATAATCTGGTGCAAATATCTTTATTGTCAAGTGATTTTTGATCTTTTGGATATACACCTAGAAGAGGAATTGCAGCATCAAATGGTAGATCTATTTTTAGATCCCTGAGTGTTCTCCAAACTTCCTTCCAAAAGTAACGTACTAGCTTGCATTCCCACCAGCAGTGCAGAAGTGTTCTCTTTTCTCTACATCCATGCCAGCATCTGTAGTTTTGGGATTTTGTGATGTGGGATACTTTTACTGGAGTTAGATGGTATCTCAGAGTAGTTTTGTTTTGCATTTCTTTGATTAAAGATGATGAGCAATTTTTCATGCGTCTGTAAATCATGCTCCTGTCTTCTTCAGAGAAGCTTCTCTTCATGTCTCTTGCACACAATAAATAGGATGACTTTTTTTTGGTTAGTAATAAGTTTGAGTTCTCTGTGGACTCTGTGGATTCTGGTTATTAGACCTTTTTTTGGAAATGTAACTTGTGAACATCCTCTCCCATTCTGAGGGCTGTCTATATACTTAGTGTGTTCTTGGCAGTGCAAAAGCTTTTTAATTTGATCAGACCCCAGTAATGTATTTTGGATTCAACTGCCCGGATGTCCTCCTCATAAGGTAATCCTCCGAGGCCAATTTTTTCAAGCGTTTCCCCTGCACTTTCTCTGAGAATTTTTATAGTGTCATGCCTTAAGTTTAAGTCCTTTAACCCGTAAGAGTCAATTTTTGTTAGAGGAGAAAGGTGTGGGTCTCGTTTCATTCTTTTACAGGTTACCAGCCAGGTCACCCAGCACCATTTATTGAGTAGGGGATCTTTCCCCCAATTTATATTTTTAATAGGCTTATCAAAAATCAAATGACAATAAGTGTCTGGGTTTACCTCTGGGTCTTCAATTCTGTTCCATACATCTACCTCTCTATTTTGTGCCAGTACCACGCTGTTTTGATCACTATCAGTTTATAGTATAGTCTTAGGTCTGGAAGCGTGATTCCTCCTGATTTGTTTTTCTTTCTGAGTAATGTCTTGGCTATTTAGGTTTTTTTCTGTTTCCATATAAAATGAAGTACTAATTTTTCCAGGTCTTTAAAGTATGACAGAGGTACTTTAATAGTGATCACATTAAATCTGTAGATTGCTTTAGGTAATATAGACATTTTAATGATGTTGATTCTTCCCAGGCATGAGTATGGTATATTTTTCCATTTGTTAACATCTTCAGCTATTTCTTTTCTCAGAGTTTCATAGTTCTCTTTATAGAGATCTTTCACTTCCTTAGTTAGATACACTCCCAGATATTTCATCTTCTTTGGCACTACTGTAAAGGGAATAGAGTCCATGATTGTTTTTTCTCCTTGACTATTGTTGGTATATATAAAGGGTACAGATTTGTGAATGTTAATTTTGTATCCTGAGACATTGATATATTCCTTGATCACTTATAGGAGTTTTGTAGTTGATTCGCTGTTTTTTTTTTCAGGTATATAATCATATCATCTGCAAAGAGTGAGAGTTTGATCTTCTCTGGTCCTATTTGGATCCCCTTGATTGCCTTCTCTTGCCTGATTTTGGTGGCTAAACGTTCCATTACAATGTTAAAAAGCAATGGAGACAGTGGGCATCGTTGTCTGGTTCCTGATCTGAGTGGAAGTTATTTCCATTTTACTCCATTCAAAACAATGTTAGCTGTGGGTTTGCTGTAGATGGCCTCCATCAGTTTAAGAAATATTCCTTCTATACCTACTTTCTTAAGCATTCTGATCAAGAAAGGATGCTTGATATTGTCAAAAGCTTTTTCTGCATCTATTGAGAGAATCATGTGGTCTTTGTTTTTTAATTTGTTTATGTAGTGTATTATATTTATGGATTTGTGTATATGGAACAATCCTTGGGACCCTGGGATGAAACCCACCCGGTCATGGTGGATAATTTGTTTGATGTGATGTTGGATTCTGTTTTCTAGGATCTTATTTAATATTTCTGCATCAATATTCATTAGAGATATTGGTCTGTAATTTTCTTTTTGGGGGGTCTTTCCCTGGTTTAGATACCAGGGTAATATTTGCTTCAAAAATGTGTTGGGAAGTATTCCTTCTTTTTCTATGTTTTGGAAAAGGATAAGCAATATAGGAATTAGTTCTTTAAAGGCTTGGTAGAATTCTGTTGTGAAGCCATCTGGTCCCAGGATTTTCTGTTTGGAGAGAGTTCTTATAGTTGATGCTATTTCAGAACTTATTATAGGTTTGTTCAACATATCCACTTCTTTCTGGCTAAGTCTAGGAGGGTGGAATGTTTCTAAGTATTGATCTATTTCCTTCAGATTCTCATACTTCTGAGAATAGAGTTTTATGTAGTATTCATTCAGGATTTGTTGAATTTCTGAGGGGTCTGTTGTTATTAGACCTTTATCATTTCTGATTGATGAAATTAGGGATTTACTCTGCTTCTGGCTAAGTTACCCAAAGGTTTATCTATTTTATTGACCTTTTCAAAAAACCAACTCTTTGTTTGGTTGATCTGTTGTATGATTCTTTTGATTTCAATTTCATTTAGTTCTGCTCTAATTTTAGTTATTTATTTTCTTCTGCTGGGTTTAGGGTTGGAATGTTCTTCCTTTTCCAGTTGCTTCAGATGTCTCATTAAGTTGTTGACTTCCTCACTTTCTGTTCTCTTGAGGAAGGCTTGCAATGCTATAAATTTTCCTCTTAGGACTGCCTTTGCGGTATCCCAGAGGTTCTGATAGTTCGTGTCTTCATTATTGTTTTGTTCCAAAAATTTGGTAATTTCCTTCTTGATCTCATCTATGACCCAGCTATCATTCACCATAAGGTTATTTAATTTCCATGTTTTTGTATGCGTATGCAGGTTCCTATTGTTACTCAGTTCAACTTTTATTCCATGATGGTCTGAGAAAATACAAGGAATGATTTATATTCTTTTAAATTTGCTGAGGTTAGATTTGTGACCTAAGATATGATAAATTTTGGAGGATAATCCATGGGCTGATGAGAAGAATGTGTATTCAGTTTTGTTAGGATGAAATGTTCTGAAGATGTCTGTTAGATGCAAATTTTGAATGGTTAAGTTTAAATCTAAATTTCTTTGCTTACTTTATTTTTGGAGGGTCTATCCAACACTGTCTGAGGAGTTTTAAAGTCCCCAACAACTATGGTGCTGGAGGAAATGAAATTGCTCATGCTTGTTAGAGTTTTCTTATAAATTGAGGCACATTCTGCTTGGGTGCATAAATGTTGATAATTGAAATCTCACCATATTGAGTGTTGCTCTTAACAAATAAGAAGTGACCATCATTATCTTTCTTTACTTTTACTGGTTTAAAGCCTATTGTATCTGTGAATAAAATTACAACCCCTGCTTTTTTCTGCTTTCCATTTGCCTGAATTATAGATGACCTTCCCTTCACCCTGAGTCTATGTTTATCTTTTAAGGTAAGGTGAGATTCTTGAATTCAGCAGATGTCTGGCCTGAGTTTCTTTATCCAGCCACCCAACTTGTGCATCTTTAGAGGGCAATTTAAACCATTCACATTGATTGAGATTAATGATAAGGCAGATAGTTTTGGGTATCAAGTTTTTCAAAAGTCCAGTGGGTATTTTTAATCCTTTCACCATTCTGGAAGGTGGAATTTGATCAGAAGTTTCTGAGTGGGTTTACTTTGTGGATTATTTGGAGGACTGTGTTGTTCATTATGGAGGATAGGTCTTAGAATATCCTGGAGAGCTGGTTTAGTTATGGCAAATTTCTTCAACATGTGAATGTCATTAAAGTATTTCATTTCTCTGTCATAGATGAAGGTCAGTTTTGCTGGATACAGGATCCTAGGTTGAAAGTTATTTTGTTTAAGGAGATTAAAGTGTGCTGCTCACCCTCTTCTAGCTTGAAAGTTTTCAGCAGAAAGATCTGTAGTCATTCTAATGCTCTTCCCCTTGTAAGTTATGGATTTCTTACATCTTACAGCTTGCAGAATTTTCTCCTTCATATTAACATTGGTGAAGTTAATTATGTGACTAGGAGAATTTTTATTTGAGTTGAGTCATGCCAGTGTTCTGAAACTGTCTGCTATTTGAATTTCAGGATCTCTTGGCATTTCTGAAAAATTCTCTTTGATTATTTCATGAAGTAAAGCATCTGTATCCTTCGCAGCAACCTCACATCTGTATCCGTCGCAGCAACCTCATCATCTTCAGGCAATCCTATGAGGTGAATATTAAATCTCTTTGAATTATCCCAGAGCTCTCTGAGAGAATGATCCATTTTTGTTCTCCATTTTATTTCCTCTTTGAGTTTTGGGGAGCTTTGTCTTTGTCTTCAAAAAGCTTTGTCTTCAAAGTCAGAGATCCTTTCTTCTGCCTGTTCCATTCTGTTACTGAGGGATTCTGCTGTATTTTTCAGGTCTTTGAGGGCTACAAATTCTTGCCTCAATGTGTCAAATTTTTGGTCATTTTCCCATTGAGTTCGTTAAATACTTGAGACATATTTTGGATTATTGCTTGAAATTCTAATTCCATCTTTTCCTCCTTTCTGTTGATCTTATTTGCTATCCAGATTCTGAATTTGATTTCTGACATCTCAGCCATTTGTTTATGCATGGGATATTGTGCTGTGTCTGCCTATTGCCAGAGTTTTTCCATTGATTCAGCCTCATGACTGTTTTTCACTGTTGCCTCGGGCCGTCCTCAGAGGTGGGGAGTTGTCTCTCCAAGATTAGAACCCAGCAGTATCATTCTATTGTTGCTGGATTTTGGTAGGAAGTGAGCCTGTGTAGTTCCTCTGGGACTGCCCCAGTCAGGGAATTTTGGCTGTGGGAGCAGCTCCAGAGTGTGGCACACACAGATCCAGCCACAGGGCAGAGGATGGTGCACTCGGTTCTGGCAGTGCCTGGCACCTGGTGACTTTGGCAAAGAGAGCCCATGGCTTCAGCAGTCACTGGCCTGGCGGAGGGCTCTGCACAGTGGCAGGGAAGGCATTGGAGGGAGGGCATGGGTTGCACAACTCCCGGAGCCCCTGGCTGGATGGCACAGAGGCAGGGAGGGCACCAGAGAGGGAGGCATGAGTCCTGCAATTCCTGGTGTCCCCTATGGAGTCGCGTGATTCCTGGAGTCCCTGGCCAGAGTGGGCAGGGAGGGCCCAGAAGTGTGGATTCACATGGCTCTCGGATTCCCTGGCCGGAGCAGATGAGACCCCAGTGGCACAAAATTGTGTAGTTCCCAGAGTCCCTGGCCAGGTGGAGGTGAGGCGCAGGCCCCCGAGACTCTTGCCAGGCGGGGTGCTTGGTCCTGCAGACAGGGTTGGGTGGCACTGTTCAAGAGCCTCCTCCCACAGTCTCAGCAGGTGTTAGTCTTCTGGTTCATCAGGTAAGGGGGGAAGGGTGTACTGGAAATTCAAAATGGTAGGGAAAACTTTAGTTGAATTTTTCTGCCTAGCAAGAGAGTGTCCAGATTCATAGCAGGGTCCCTCTGGGGAAGTAGTTCCCACTTCTCACAGCACTCACCCATGGGGTGAGACAAGAGGTCTACATTTCACCACTTGTCTGTAGAAAACCCGCAGGAGCAAACAAAGAGAAAAAAAAAAAAAGGAAACAAAAAAACCATAGCTTTATTGGGGCAGGGGATGGACACTTTTCAGACAAATTTTGTACCCGAAGCTGCTTGCTTTCTTGGAGTCACAGCTTGCCTCAGCAGAGGTGACCTGCAGATATCATTAATCTCTCAGCTGGACTCCCAGTCTTCAGCTTAATTGGGAATTTTCTGGATGTTATCCTTCCCTTTGGCCCAGAGCCTCTGTCAGAAGCTGCCTCCATGCAGCCATCTTGTCCCTCCTTTTTATGCTATCTTAAATGGTATAATTTTATTGATTTCTTATTCAGACAGATCTTTTTTTATCCTGTACAACAAAATTTTATTAACTATAATCCTTATGTTGCACATTAGATCTCTAGACTTGTTGATCCTAGGTGTCTTCTTCCTTGTATTCTTTTACTTACATCTCTTCATTTCCTCCCTTACCTGCACCCCGATAGCCACTGTTTTATTCTCTACCTTTATCTATTTGACTTTTATTTCTTTTATATTTCATATGTAAATGATGTCATGCAATATTTTTCTTCTATGTCTGATATATTTCACTTAGCATAATATCTTCTAGGTTCATAGATGTGTTGCAAATGACAGGAATATCTTCATTTTTAAGGATGAATAGTATTTAATTATATATACTATGTTTTCTTTATCTATTCATCCATAAACAGAAAATTATGCTTTTCCATATCATGGTATCGTAAATAATGCTGGAATGAAAATGGGGGTTCAGATATCTACCATAAAAGGTGATAATTTCCTCTTTGGGTACATACCCAGGAGGATAATTGCAGGGTCATATCATAGTTATATTTTTAATTTCTTTAGGAATCTCACTACTGTTTTATGTAGCAATTATATCAATCTACATTCCCACAAACAGTATACTAAAGTTCTTTTTCCTTTGTACTCTTGCCAACATATGTTATCTCTTGACCTTTTATACCAATCATCCTAACAAGTGTTAGGTGATATTGCAGTGATTTTTTTTTTTTTTTTTTTTTTTTTTGTAGAGACAGAGTCTCTCTTTATCACCCTCGGTAGAGTGTCATGGCATCATACAGCTCTCAGCAACCTCCAATTCCTGGGCTTAGGCACTTCTCTTGCCTCAGCCTCCTGAGTAGCTGGGACTACAGGCACCCACCACAACACCCAGCTATTTTTCTGTTTTGCAGTTCTGCTGAGGCTGGATTTGAACCTGCCGCCTTCCATATATGGGGTTGGCCCCCTACTTGATGAGCCACAGGTGCTGCTGGTTAGTGATGTTGAGCATCTTTTAATATAGATGTTGGCCATTTTAATATCTTCTCTTAAGAAATGTCAGTTCAAGTCCAATGCCTATCCAAACCAAATTGTTTTGTTTTTCTGCTATTGCATTGGAAGAAGTCTTTAAAAACTTTGGATACTACTTGCTTATCAAACATAGGTTTACAAATAATTTTTCAAATCCATAGGTTGCCTCTTTACTATACTGATTATATCCTTTGTTCTGCTGTAGCTTTTTATTTTGATGTAGTTTCATTAGTTAATTTTTGTTTTTGTACCCTGAGCTTTTGTTGTGATATCCAAAAAATCATTGCCAAGGCAAATGTCAGAGTATTTTACCTATGTTTTATTCTAGAAATTTTATGATTTCAGGTCTTACATTGCAGCTATTTTACCTACTTTTCATTGACTTTTGTGTATGATTAGATATGGATTTAATTTTATTCTTTTCCATGTAGAAATATAGTTTTCTCAGTACTATTTTTAGAAGAAACTATTCTTTCTCCATTGTTTCCTTCTGGAGCCCTTGTAAAAATTAGTTGGATTAGGTTTGGATTTACTTATTGACTTTATATTCTGTTCCATTTATTCATGTTTTTATTTTTGTTATGCCTCCAACTTTGTTTTTCTTTTTCCATTCTTGGGAGGGGGATATTTGGAATTATTTGTGGTTCCACATGGATTTTAGGATAGATTATTCTATTTGTATGAAGAATGATAGTAGAGCCAGGCACAGTGGCTCATTCCTATAATCCTAGCACTCTGGGAGGCCAAGATGGGTGAATGGCCTGAGTTCAGGGATTCAAGACCAGCCCGTGCAAGAGAGAGACCCTGTCTCTAAAATTAGCTGAGTATTGTGGTGGGCACCTATAGTCCAAGCTACTTGGGAGGCTAAGGTAAGAAGATCACTTGAGTCCAAGAGTTGAGGTTTCTGTGAGCTATGATGCCATGGCACTCAAAAAGGGCAGCAAAGTGAAACTCTGTTTCAAAAAAAAAAGAAAAAAGAAAAGAAAAAAAAAAGAATGATATTGGAACTTTTGGAATTACACTGAATCTATATATAGCTTTGGGTAGTAAAGACACTTTTACAGTATTAATTCATCTAGTTCATGAACAAGAACTAACTTACCATTTATTCATATCTTTTTTAATTTTTTCATCAATATTTTATGTTTTCAATGTACATATCTTTCACTTCTTTGGTTTAATTCATTCCTAAGCATTTTAATTTTTTGATGCAATCATAAATAGGAATGTTTTCTTGATATTTTTCAGCTAGGTTTTCTTATTTATATTATTTTTGCGCAGAAATGCTATTAATTTTGTATGTTGATTACATATCTGGAAACTTTGCTGAATTTAGAAGATGGTTCTAATAGGTTTAGTGGACTCTTTCAGTTTTTCTACATATAGTATCAAGTCATTTGTAAAGAGAAAAAATTATTCTGCTTCCTTTCTGATGCAGTTCATTTCTTTTTCTTGTCTTATTGCTCTTATTAATACTTCCAGTAAATATGTTGAATAGAGGTGACAATAGTAATCCCTGCCTATACCAGGACTTACTGGAAAAACTTTCACTTCTTCCCCATTGATTACGAAGTTAGCTGTTATTTTCTTATAAATGGCCTTTACTATATTGAGGAAATTTTCTTCTATACTTAATTTGCTGAGAATTTTTATCATAAAAGGATTCTAAACTTTATCAAATCCTATCTTCATAGGTATTGAAATGATCATGTGGTTTTTATCTTCTCTTCCTTTAATGTAGTCTATCAAATTAGGTGATTTGCATATATTAAACGAAATTTGCATCCTAAGGCTAAATCCCACTTAGTAATGGTACATAATCTTCTTCATGTGCTATTGAATTTGGCTTACTAGCAACACCTTGAGTTTTGCATTAGTATTTATCAGAGATGTTGGCCTATAGCCTTCTTTTCTTGTCATGCCTTTGTCCCTCTTTGGCATCAGGGTGATTTTGGCCTTATAAAGGAGTTTGGAAGTAATCTCTCAAGTTTTGTTCTGTGGAGTAGATTAAGAATGATAGGAAGTAATCATTTTTTGAAATTTGGGTTGAATTCAGCTGTGAAGCCAACTGGACTTGGTCTTTTCTTTGATAGGAAATTGTAAATTACAGTTTCAACATCTTTGTTAGTGGTTTCTAAAACCTTTCTATTTAGGGGAGTGCTGGAAGATGGCGGCGGAGACAGTCCCGTAGCCCATCTCTCCCCGGTCAGCAGGTGAGAGGGTGGGAGCTCTGGATCTTTCCCCGTGTGAACTATTGGAGTGGATGGGCAGCTGGTGAGACACAGAGATTGGGAGGATTGGTGTGTTTGAAATATAGCTCTTAACCGTGAAAACTGTTGCAAACTGTTTCCCCCTGCCCAGCGGAGGGGCAGTCGGCCCCTCCCACAGGGAGGACAGC
>CAUYON010015227.1:0-14987 GCA_963573935.1 Arctocebus calabarensis
GTACTTTACTAAGAAGAATGCTCTTCAAATCCATTTAGGTAAATACAAAAGATCTTCATATCCCCTGGGCATGGATGTGGAGAGGAGGAAACACTTTTTTTAATTTTTTTCTTTTTTGAGACAGGGCCTCAAGCTGTCACCTTGGGTAGAGTGCCATAGCATCACAGCTCACAGCAACCTCCAATTCCTGGGCTCAAGCGAGTCTCTTGCCTCTGCCTCCCAAGTAGCTGGGACTACAGGTGCCGGCCACAACGCCCGGCCATTTTTTGGTTGCAACCGTCATTATTGTTTGGCGGGCCCGGGCTGGACTCGAACCCACCAGCTCAGGTGTACATGGCTGGCGTCTTAGCCCATTGAGCCACAGGCGCCGAGCCCAGAATAACTTTCTTATTGAGAAGACTAGAGGTAGACTCAAAAACTATGGCAAATTATAGTTCATGTTCAACTAAAAGCAGCAGCCACTATTTATTCTACCTATCTTGATTTTCTAGCACTTTATAAATATTAATTTATACTCAAAGAAAGTAGCTATAATACAAACAGTGTAAAGGTAATGTTAAAAAAAAAAAAAAATGACTCAGCACCCATAGCTCAGCAGCTAAGCCACCAGTCACATACACAGGAGCAATGTTGACAATGACAACAACAAAAAAAACAGCAGGGCATTGTGGCCAGAGCCCATAGTCCCAGCTACTTGGGAAGTTGAGTCAACAGAATCACTTAAGCCCAAGAGTTTGAGGTTGCTGTGAGCTGTGACACCACAGCAATCTACCAAGGGCAACATAATGAGACTCTGTCTCAAAAAAATAAATAAATAAATAAATAAATTGTCACTAGGTTAAATCAGTGCTTTACTGTGCTAAATTCAACCACTGCTATTCTTTAAACTGGGAGTTTAACAGGATGACTTGTTAAGCAACAAAGGACTGTTTTTTCCAACACTCTTTACAAGACAGAAGGCTCTTCCCCTAAAGTATACATTTCCTTTCTCTAAGAATATAAAGTCTTTAAGGGCAATAGAGGATTCTTCAAAAGTTCTTTTAAAAATTCTCATAATAGGGCGGTGCCTGTGGCTCAGTGAGTAGGGCACCAGCCCCACATACTGAAGGTGGGGGGTTCAAATGAAAAATAGCCCGGCGCTGTGGCGGGCCCAGGAGTTGGAGGTTGCTGTGAGCTGTGTGACGCCACAGCCCTCTACCAAGGGCGATAAAGTGAGACTCTGTCTCTACAAAAAAAAAAAAAAAATTCTCACAACAAAAGAAAAGCCAAAACATAACAATCATGAAATATAGTTTCAACTTTAAAGAAGGAAAAATGGGCCTTAGTGCCCATAGCTCAGTGAGTAGGGCACCAGCCACATACACCAAGGCTGGTGGGTTCAAGCCTGGCCAAAACCTGCTAAACAACTATGACAACTGCAACCAAAAAAAAAAAAAAAAAATAGCCAGGCTTGATGCCTGCCTATACTCCCAGCTACTTGGGAGGCTGAAGCAGGAGAATCACTTAAGCCCAAGAGTTTGAGGTTGCTGTGAGCTGTGATGCCACAGAACTCTACCGAGGGCAACTTAATAAGACTCTCTCGCAAAAAAAAAATTAAAATAAAATAAAAACAAGGGAAGGATTAGTAATCTTAGAACAAGTCATTGAAACTAATATTTTTATTCAATTCCACTAATTCATTTAGCAGATTCATCCACATACCAGACACTATGCCAGAGCTGTAGATTTAACAGTGACCAAGAGATCCTTCCTGCCCTCAGAGAGCTTACAGTCTTATTAGGCTTGCTTTAGTCAGATGAGATCTTTTTTGAACCCAGAGATTATCTCTAAAATTACATTCATTATCCCTCTTAGCTTTAGTCACAACCATTTTACATATTCCTTGCATACAGTCATCTAACAAAGACAGGAAAGACAGAAAAAAAGCAAAATCTTATTATATGTCATTAGAAATCTCCTCTAGGCAGACATTCATTAATCAGCATCCTTTGCATTATGTGTATTCAACCAGATAAGAGATTCTGCCTTATACTCAAATCCAAACTATTTTTCTACAGTCAATAGTGAAATTATAAAAATTCTGCCAGATGCCTACTGAAATCATATTTCCTTGAACTCATAACTATAAGAGATGGTAATTTGCTCTCAGAATTGCCTGCAAATTGTAACTACTTCATTTCCCTGCTTAATAACTATCCTGTAGGCTCGGCACCTGTAGCTCAGCGGCTAGGGCACCAGCCACATACACCAGAGCTGCAGGTTGGAATCCAGCCCGGGCCCACCAAACAAAATGACAACTACAGCCAACAAATAGCCCAGCATTGTGGCAGGCACCTGTAGTCCAGCTACTTGGGAGGCTGGAGCAAGAGAACCACTGAAGCCCAAGAGTTTGAGGTTGCTATGAGCTGTGACAACACTCTACCGAGGGCGACATAGTGAGACTCTGTCTCAAAAATAATAATTAATAAATATATAAAAATAACCATCCTGTAGAAAACCCATTCCAAAAACTTTTCCATGATCTTCAAGTTCACCAACTTTTACTTTATGGATTAAGTCTTTCAAAATAATAACTTTCTTTCTAACCATTCTTTCCATTCCCAACCTTAATTATTGTCTTCAGCACTGTGCTTCCCAACTTTTTTTACATAACACATATAGAAAACAATAGAATTTGTAGGAAATATTATGGAATGAACTCAGGGTTATTTCAGAGGACATCACCAGCTGCAAGACTCAGTAGCTCTAAACCCCATGCTAGTTCAGTTTCTCCTGCCACCAACAGGACTAAAGGAAACAGTAATTTGACACACTTCGAATGCCTTTATTAAGCCTTACTATATCACTTGGTGAACAGAGATCTAGGTAAGAGTTTGTAAGAAATGAGTATTTTATTCATATAAAATACTAATAAGAAATTAGTATTGTACGATACTGTAGTAACTCAAGAAGCAAAATTACCCTGAAATAGTAAAAAATCAGCATTGGGAATTGCCAGCTAAAGGAAAAAATTAGTTGCATTTCTAAAGCACCTCATATCACACACATCTTATGCAACTAGATCTCATAATCAGTATCTTTCAATATTAATGATGCACTAAAAACACAAAATTTTCCTCCATGTCTTCACAGTTATTGTCTTTAAAAAGTAGTCTTTTTGCTCCTCTAGATTTAAATTTCCTTGTTAGTCATTACTCCCATTTCCACACTATAATCATCATTTGTAGTATTCTTTGAGGAGAACATACTTTCTAGATGAAAAAGTTATATTCTGTTCCAAAGGACTCAAAAATCAGAGCTGTCTACCTGCTCCTTACTACTTGTAAGTACTAGTCCCAAAGAATTTGTCAGAAATACTCATGGTTTATCCTGTACATATTAACTGTTCTTTCTATGCCTAAGAATCATTAAAAGTATTTATAAGGAGTAAATAATTCAAGAGATTTACATCAGAATTCTCACTTCATGAAAAAGTTTCTATACAAATTATTTTTTTAGGCTCAGCGTCTGCAGCTCAAGCAGCTAGAGCGCCAGTCATATACACCAGAGCTGACGGGTTTGAATCTAGCCAGGGCCCACCAAACAATGGCAACTACAACCAAAAAACAGCCAGGTGTTGTGGCAGGCGCCTGTAGTCCCAGCTAATTGGAAGGCTGAGGCAAGAGAATCGCTTAAGCCTAAGAGTTTGAGGTTGCTGTGAGCGGTAATGCCACAGCACTCTATCCAGGGTGACGGCTTGAGACGCTATCAAAAAAAAAAAAAAAAAAAAATAGACAAAAAAAAGTAGGCAGTGCCTGTGGCTCAACGGAGTAGGGCCCCAGCCCCATATACCAGAGGTGGTGGGTTCAAACCCAGCCCCGGCCAAAAACTGCAAAAAAAACAAGTGCACAATACAAATTATTTTTTTACAAAACAATGAAATTTTACTAAATGAGAAAATATATGGAAAACCAGTTAATCAATTATAACAGCCTGTAAGTGGAGGGATAGGTTTTTACTGCTTTACTACATATAAATTAGGCCTAATTATCAGTAACCATGCACCAAGTTCAAAGTATAGGTTACCATCAATAAAACATTCACCAAAATTGATATAAACTTATACAAAGCTTCTGCTAATTAAGAAGTTTGCTTGTAACCTGATTACAAAGAATTTTTTTCCAATTAACAACAGAAAAAACTGTAAAATAAAAAATTATGCTTCTGGCCCAGCGCCTGTGGCTCAATGGGCTAAGGCACCAGCCACATACACCTGAGCTGACGGGTTCGAATCCAGCCCGGGACCGCCAAACAACAATGACAGCTGCAACCAAAAAATGGCCAGGTGTTGTGGCGGGCGCCTATAGTTCCAGCTACTTGGGAGGCGGAGGCATGAGACTCGCTTGAGCCCAGGAACTGGAGGTTGCTCTGAGCTGTGATACCACAGCACTCTATCCAGGGTGACAGCTTGAGGCTCTGTCTCAAAAAAAAAAAAAAAAAAAAAATTATGCTTCTAAGTCAGTGAAACCATGGCCATCTCAATCAAAAACAGCTTATATGACAATTTTCTGAATTCATATACCCTCAACCTATTCTAGAAATAACTACAAACCAAGATAAAAACTTTTACATTTTTTCATATCTTCCTTGAAAAACTAGTAAAAGCAAAGTATTCACCAAAGCATATTTAAAGCTATACTAATCAAATATACATTCACAATAGAGTAATTACACTAATCTCCATAAAGTTGGCAGGATTTAAAATACTGCTAAAAGAGATAACACTGTATATAGATAGTACATTATATTATTATAGTCTCATGTTAAATCTTTAAAAATGTAAATTTAAGCATATTTTCTAAAATTAATAATTGGTTTTTTATTGATGAGTCTACAGTCAATAATTGGTTTTTTATTCTACCTTATTACCAAATTTGGCAGATCCAAATTAAATAAACAAAAGCTATTAAGATTTGTTACCAAAAAAAAAAATCTGCTTATAAACTTGGGCAACTACTTAATTCATTTAACAAATATTAATACAGTGGAACCTCTATAAGCTGACCACCAAAGGGACTATAACAAACTAGTTAACACAAGAATTTCCATTGAGTACACATGGTTCATGCCCAGTCTATAAAATTAGGTCAACTTAAGGAGGTGGTCAGTGTCGGAAAGTGACCAACTACGGAAGTCTTACTGTATTTACTGATTATCTAACAAGTGTCAAGCACTCTCTAAGGTTTTAAAATTTATCAAAGAACACAGAAGACAAAGAAATCCTGAAATCCTGCTCTCATGGAGCTTACAATCTAATACCCAACTTTACCCCTCTTTGGTTCCACTTTTATATCAAAAAAAGGAGAGAAGTATTGGACTTCTCTTTCTAATGACATAAATAGTTAAAATTTTCCTTCAGCACTTCCCTGCAGAACCATGACAGCCAACATCCTTTAAAGTAGAGTAGCAAAAAGAATTTCCTTCCTCATAATTACATTCCAACCAAAAACAAGACTTCAACTTCCTAATGCCAATAAGTGACGAAGTCAGAGGCACTATAAGAGCTCATAATTACCTTGTAATACTTTTAGAATTGCAATAATCATAAAGTTCCACCTTCTCTTTTAAACAAATAAAATTTACTCTTTAAATTATAAAACACAAAAGTTGTCCTCAATCCCAAACAAAGTTAACATCTTCTTTTTTTTTTTTGAGACAGAGCGTCAAGCTATCACCCTGGGTAGAGTGCTGTGGCATCACAGCTCACAGCAACCTCCAATTCCTGGGCTCGAGCGAGTCTCCTGCCTCCACCTCCCAAGTAGCTGGGACTACAGGCGCCCGCCACAAAGCCCGGCCATGTTTTGGTTGCAGCCGTCATTGTTGTTTGGCGGGCCCGGGCTGGATTCGAACCTGCCAGCTCAGGTGTACGTGGCTGGTACCTTAGCCTGTTGAGCCACAGGCGCCGAGCCCAAAGTTAACATCTTAACAGAGTTTCCATGTCAAGGTGGTATAAGTTTTTCTTAATTTAGTACCTAATTTTTTGGCAATTGCATAAGCTTCATCTGGTGACTTTGCCACAAATCCTCTGGGAATGGAGACGCCAGCTTCTTGTAACAATTCCATACTCATGTACTCATGTAGTGAGAGATTCCTTTGTTGTTGTTGCTGTACTTGAAGCCCATGATTATTAAACAATCCTGAACTTCCCAGAACCTAGAAAAATTGAGAACATGTTTATAAATGACAATGATTTTACAGTTATTAAGTTCTTGGTTCTTCATAACTAGAATAAAACTGGTACATTAAATCATCAAAATACAATATTCAGAGTATCTGAATTACAGCTAAAACTGAAACCTAACCTACCAGCTAAATATCAAATGTTGCCATTATAGTTTTAACTACTTCCTTGTCATCTTTAGCTCTTAGATTAGAGCTTTACTACCACATATCCAATGATCTACAGGGCATTTCTACCTCATTACCAAATTTGGCAAACCTAAAACCTATTTCATCCTTTCCCTCAAACCAAAAACCCTTCTCAACTCTCTTCTCTACCATTTTTCCAACACCTCACAAGTAATCTGGCACTAGACAGAAAACAGGTAATCGAATTATTTGGTATCATTAGTCTTTTAAAGGCTCAAGACTAAAAACCAGGGCTTGACTAGAGGGGATTATTGCTATGAGCTGCCCAGCTCACTTTGTAGGACCAAAGGCATTCCTAGCCCACACTGCTGGGAGTGCTCACTGCTGGTTCTCAGGTGAGTTCTCCCATTGGAGCTTCCTAGCCCAAAGTTATACCTCCTTCACATTGGCAACCTGCTATCAATGACTGGACAGTCAATGAAGCTAGAGGAGAAATACAGATGGTGCCAAAAAAGTGTATATGCAATTTAAGAAAGGAAAAAACTGTATTAAAATTGTAGTAGTCAATATATACCGATAACAGAAGATGAATCCAAGTCATGCAGGAGTACCTCTTGTAATTGTAGAAGTCAAATGTGACTTGAGCATTACAATTTTAATAGTTTTTTCCTTTCTTAAAATGTATAGACATTTTTTTGGAACCCTCTGTATAAAGACCTGAGACCTGTCACCTAACTCTAATTTGGGACAATTCAGAAGAGACATCCTAATTCCAGGTCTCCTATAGGAATGCAGGTCTCTGATGCAACCACACTACAATTCTACTTCTCCCTATACTCAATTCTCTTGCCTTCATTTTCCTATAGCTGTCAATCCAGAGATCACATTCCAGTAAACATCTTCCACACAACGCTCTATTCATAGTCCCCAAATCTCATCTCAGAGAACAGACCCATGACATATTTAATGCATTCCTTCTAAACAGTTCCCCGAACTGGTACCTTCTTTACAAACCAGTTCAGGTATTCATCCTTCACAAATGGACTGCAAAAGCTTCTAAGAAAACACTGCCAACTAGGACCAAACAGTTATTGAGTACCTAGGCATATAAATAGAACAGTGAACCCAACAAAATAACCTTACCACCTAAAGCTTACATTCTAGTGTGTGTTTGTGTGAGAGTGGCAGACAAACAATAAACATGAGTATTAGTATATGCATGAGAGTAGAAGGGGAAGCTGACAATAAATAAACGTAATATGACAGACAGTGGTAAGAAAAGTGAAAAGGATGAGAAAGAGTGCTATTTTACACAGTGGAAGAGAAAACTAAATATCCCTGATTAGAGCTAAGACAGAGTAACTTTCAAAAAGAAGTAGTGGTAAGTTAGGCCGTTAGTTAGACATGAGCAGGTTAGATGGCAGATACAGTAAGGCTATTTTGGGACTGACTTGGGTCAGGCTCACCTGGGCTATCTTGGGAATGTGGCTAATTGCTAATCGAGGCCTTGTAGGGTGCAAGACTTTACAGATGGGTTGTTTTGGGGAACTGATTAATTTTCCAGCTGACATCCCTCAAAAGTTGTGTATAAAATCCAGCACTACACTCTCTATAATGCCTATGGTTGCTAGGATGGGGCCTGGTTTGCTGTCCAAACTGTTAAAATATACTTTTCCTTTCTTGCTAAAACTTTACTTACTCTTGCTCTCTTTATTTTAGCAACTACCTTGAGCCATCACTGCACCACCCTAACAGAAGGAAATAAGTTGTCCCCCTGCTGTTTATAACCCACAAACATAATGTTGAGGAAAAGGAGGCTAAAAGAGAAAAGAGTAAGAGAATTAGTATTTCCATCTCCTGTGGCAGGGGTACAACAATGAGAATAACTGAAAAGGAGTGCATATCAATAAATTCTCTAGCATCTACTGGTCCCAGAGCCTCCACTAAGTCAGAGCGTATCTTAACCCATCAAAACAACTCATAGAAATGCCTGCCTCCCTTTTTCGAAGTCCTCAATCCTATTAAGTTTATAAGGAAATATGTAGAACAAATCAAGTGCTACGAAAGCCTTAGAAGATTGCACTGGAATCACAACTTAAGTGTTAGCCACACATTTCCATAATCTCCACACAGAATGCAGTAGACTGAAACATGGTTTATGTATATAGATGCACAGAGTATCATAACAAGTGAATTTTTAAAGGAGTCTTTTTTTTTAATTTTTTTTTTATTTTAAAGACAGAGTCTCACTTTATCACCCTCGGTAGAGTGCTGTGGTGTCACATAGCTCACAGCAACCTTTAACTCCTAGGCTTAGGCGATTCTCCTGCCTCTGCCTCTGCAGTGGCTGGGACTACAGGCGCCCGCAACAATGCCTAGCTATTTTTTTGTTGCAGTTTGGCCAAGGCCAGGTTTGAATCCACCACCCTCGGCAAATGGGGCCGGCGCCCTATTCATTGAGCCACAGGCGCCACTCAGAAGTCTTATTTTATTTTTTATCTTTTTTTTTTTTTTTTTGAGAGTCCCACTGTGTCGCCCTTGGTACAGTGCCATGGCATCTTAGCTCACAACAACCTCAAACTCTTGGGCTTAAGCAATTCTCTTGCCTCAGCCTCCCAAGTAGCTGGGACTACAAGCACCCACCACAACTTCTGACTATTTTTGTTGTTGTTGTTGTAGTTGTCACTGTTGTTCGGCAGGCCCCGCCCAGCTACTTTTTGTTGTTGTTGTAGTTGTCATTGTTGGTTGGCAGGCCCTGGCCAGGTTTGAATCTGCCAGCTCCAGTGTTTGTGGCCAGTGCCCTAACTGCTGAGCTCATGGGCGCCAAGCCAGGAGTCTTATTTTAAAAGTCTGTTTCTTCAAGTAAGTTCATGAGCTTGTGCATCAAAATTACCTGAGTTGCTTATAAAAATGCAATTCTTGGGCCCCATTCTCAGCTATAAAATCAGATTCTCTGAACTGGGTCCCCAAAAATCTGTATTTGTAACAAGTCACTCAGTTGATTCTTATGAATCTTACAGTTAAAAACCACTAGTCTAATAAGTCAATTACATATAATAGCAACTTATTTCTGATTCATTTTATAAGCTAAAATCATGAATAACATTTCACCTAGGTGGCTCAATTCCCTGATTTAGTGTCATTTCAATATTAAAAGCAAGCAACCTCCCAACAGAATACCTCCACCTCTGACCCAGAAATCTCATTCCTAGGGAAATGTCAACAAAAATGAGGCCTTATGTCTAACAAAAGTCATACATAAGAATGTCTCTAGCAGGCTCATTTATAAAAAAAAAAAAAAAAATGGGGGTGGCGCCTGTGGCTCAGTGAGTAGGGTGCCAGCCCCATATACCGAGGGTGGTGGGTTCAAACCCAGCCCCAGTCAAACTGCAACAACAACTACAAAAAAAAAATTAGGCGTTGTGGTGGGCGCTTGTAGTCCTAGCTACTCGGGAGGCTGAGGCAAGAGAATCGCCTGAGTCCAAGAGCTGGAGGTTGCTGTGAGCTGTTACATCACAGCACTCTATCATGGGTGACAGAGTTAAGACTCTGTCTCTTAAAAAAAAAAAAAAAAAAGGAAATGACCTGATTGCCATCAACAGGAGAATGAATAAACTGTGAGATATTCATACAACAGAACACTACTAGAGTGAAAAAGGACAGAAGCAATTATAAAGACAACAGAATAGGCATTTCCATATGGAGAAACAAAGGTTTGTAACGGAATTTCCAAAAGGATAAAGATTTTGATTAGAATGAAAATACATTTGTTCACCAAATCCTCATGTTCTAAAAATAGACAGCATCTTTTAGGACTCATAAGAAGGAAGTTCAAAGCCAAAAAAGTCACTTCTATTAGAAAGCAAATTCATGGCTCAGCACCTGTAGCTCAATGGGCTAGGGGCTACATACACCAGAGCTCATGGGTTCGAATCCAGCAATTCTTGGCCCCCATTCTCAGCTATAAAATCAGATTCTCTGGACCGGGCTGATTCTCTTGTCTGTTGGTAGCCGCTACCATTTGGAGCCACAGACCCCAGACGGCGGGGTCAGCAACGACAACTACAACCAAAAAGTAGCCGGGTGTTGTGGCGGGCACCTGTAGTCCCAGCTACTTGGGAGGCTGAGACAAAAGAATTGCTTGAGCCCAAGAGTTTGAGGTTGCTGTGAGATGTGACACCACAGCACTCTACCCAGGCCAACAGCTTGAGACTCTGTCTCAAAAAAAGAAAGAAAGAAAGAAAGAAAGCAAATTCATGGAACTTAATACTCCTAGGCTTAAAGTATGAATACTTTTAAAAATGAAAAAAAAGGGCTTTAAATCAATGCATATATGACATGTTTGAGGAGGTACTTCAGAATATAACCTAAGCTCTGGAATGGACTTAAGAGGCCCATCACACCCTTTCAGTTTCTTGGTGTCAACGTTGAAAAAATCCGTTTATGAAGTAGTAGAGCAGACGCAAGCACACCAAGCACATAGGCTTGGAACCAAACAGCTCTGGAATTAAACCTCAGCTTTGTTCTTACCTATTTGACCTAGCCCAAATTATTTGTTCTCTTTGTCACAGTATCTTCATTAGTGATACAGATATTAATGACTCCCTCATTTTGTTGCTGAAAAGCTTACAAGTAAAGCTCTTGAGTAGGGTACCTGGTACCTAGGTAAATACCCGGAAACAAAACAAAACTGGTGGTTACTATGCTACAATCTATACAGAAATGAAGCGATCCAAAAGATTATTTTTCTTCTCCAACTGGTTAACTGGGGAACATAATCTTATCACGGCTGTTAACAAGCTCAACAGTACATAATTACTCGAGGAAGGGAGAAAACTTCCCTGCCTCGCCCCAGAAAAGCCAATCCAGCAGACACTGCCGCTCCTCTGAAATCATTCTCATCTATGACAGCTCCTCGGGAACACAAAAGTACATTTGAAGGGCATTTCTCCCTGCCCAAAGAGGGGCTGTGGAAGCCTCAGCCCACAGTGCTCGACGCGGGAATGAGAGCAAAAGTCCTGATCTCCTCACTTCCACTCAAACAGAGCCCACCTGCCCCCGCTGCCCCTCGGAAACTCCGGCAGCAGGTGCGGCTAAGCTGTCGGCCTCCTGGCAGACTAAGGGCTGGAGAACAGCTGCAAGAACACCGGCCTGCTTGCAGTCCTGGCGGACAGCAATCCCGGGCAAGCCGCCCACGGGCCCGGCAAAGCACCCAGAAAATGTTACTGCTGGGGAAGTGACTCCGAACCCGGCCTAGGGTTCCGTCACATTTTGCCCACAGGAGCCAGATGTCCCATCTAGGCCTCTCTCCTAACGACCCTCGAGACCAGGACGAGATGGAAGGCAATACCTGGGCAGCGGCCAGCAGCGCCGTCCGGGGTCTGTGGCTCCGAACGGTAGCGGCTACCAACAGACGACTGTAGATCATGGAAGCCGCCATTTCTGAGAGCGACCCCGTCCCCTCCGCGCCGGGCGCAGGCGCAGAGGCGAAAGGAGTCTCACGGCACTGCAGCTCTGGAACGCTCCCCGCCTTTCGCCCCACCCTTAAGGGGCGGGGCCGCGAGTTAACACTGCTGTTGCCGGACTGATTCCCTGGCCGGCAAAGGCAAGAACTGCCAGGCTGACTCAAAGCTGAGCTTGGCGCCCGCAGAACCCACACCATGGAACTGGCATAGCAGCCTCAATATCTGACCTGCGTCCAGAAAGCAATCTGAACTCTTCCTAGCGAATTGCAATGGAAAGACGAGCAATGCTGCCACTTATATGTTCTTAAATTCTCTGAGCTGAAGTTCCCCAAAAATTGGGTTTGTGCCAAACACTGAATTGGGCCTTTGGGATAAAATAGCGAATAAAACAGTACTTAGGACAACGTCCAAAGAGAAGACTGTCTGCCACTAGTTCCCAAAGCTGACGGCATGTTGCTGAAATCTTCAGGGAAGCTTTTTAAAAATACCCCAGGCTTCCTCTGAGGGGTGGAGTCAGGATACGTAGACAATGAGCACTGACAGCTCTGAGATGACAAGTGCCCCTTCGTAGAATTGACCACTGGACAAATGACTGGGTCGATTCCACTCTGTTCTGCGCACCAAGCTTAAATATGTATGGAAGAGATTTCAAAGGGCAGTATTTGAAACCTAGGAATCGGTGGCCTTGGCATTAGTCAAGCTCTGGCACCTACTTTTGAGGCACAGTGGCCTGATCAAGGAGCAGCGCTGTGTAAACTTTACAAAGAAAGGGGGAACGTAAAACGAACAGCCTATCGATTTAGGGAATAGGAAGGGACTTTTTGCAGCTCTTAAAATCTCTTGAATTCTCAAAGGCAGGACCTTCTTGTGGACTTCCATAGTTCCTTTGGCACTAATGGAGGACTGACCTCAAGGCTCCTTTCAACACTAACAAATATTTGGTGCAGTTAGAAACCGGGAGTGAACAGACAATTGGTAGTTCGTGTCTCTTGCTCCGCCCCCGCGCATCATAGCCAATCAGATAAGATCTATGCAATTTGGCTAAAAAGCCAAGGATGCCCTACCAGTTTCTGCTGGGAGCGAAAATCCCATCAACTATAAATAGACCAGACTATTTCTCAAGCCAGTTCTCTTCTTACTATTAAGACAGTTATTGAGCTCCACACATACCCAACTATCTGATCTCAAGACCATGTATTTAAAGGGCATGTGGGGAGACGGAATAAAACAGTGTACTAAAATAAGATGTAAGAATAAAGCCCTCTGAGGGGCCAGACTGGGTTATCATTGACTCACTTGTCAAATCCTGGTCACAGGTGGTCCATTAAAGAAAACCTTTCTGGCTGGGATGCTGGCTCAAACGTGTAATCCTAGCATTCTGTGAAGGCATCCAAGGCGGGAGGAGTGCTGGAGCTCAGGAGTTCCAGACCAGCCTGAGCCAAGATGGAGAGCACTCTCTCTACTAAAAATAGAAAAATTAGTCCTAGCTTCTCCGTAGACTGAGGCAGGCGGATCACTTGAACCTAGGAGTTTGAAGTTGCTGTGAAGTAGGCTGAGGCCATCTCAAGAAGAAAGAAAAAAGAAAGGGAAGGAGGGAGGGAGGAAGGAAGGAAGGCAGGAAAACAGGCAGGCAGGCAGGCGTACTTGTTGGTTCATGCTCTGTGTACTGGCTTAAAAACAAGCATAGCAAACCAGCAACTTATAACAATCATATCTTTGATAAACCTAATAAGAATGTCCACTAGGGGAAAGACTCCCTATTCCATAAATGGTGCTGGGAGAACTGGATATCCACGTGTAAAAGACTGAGACTGGATCCACACCTTTCTCCACTCACAAAAATTGCTTCAAGATGGATAAATGACTTAAATTTAATGCATGAAATGATAAAAACGCTCAAAGAAAGAATTGGAAAAACACTGGAAGATATCAGCCTGGGGAAAGACTTTATGAGGAAGACTGCCATGGCAATAGCAACAACAGCAACAATAAACAAATAGGAGTTAATTAAACTGAAAAGCTTCTGTACAGCCAAGGAGACAACCAAAGTAAATAGACAACCTACCCAATGGGAAAGGATATTTGCATATTTTGAATCAGATAAAAACTTAATAACTAGGATCTGTACAAAACTTCAATTATTCTATAAGAAAAAAACCAACAATCCCATACATCAATGGGGAAGAGAGATGAACAGAATCTTCTCTAAAGAAGACAGACAAATGGCCAGTAAACACATGAAAAAACGCTCATCATCCCTAATTATTAGAGAAATGCAAATTAAAACCACCCTGAGATATCATCTAACTCCAGCAAGAATGGCCTATATCACAAAATCTCAAAACTGCCAATGCTGGCACAGATGTGGAGAGAAAGGAACACTTTTACCCTGCTGGTGGCCCTGCAAACTAATACAGCCTTTTTAGAAGGAAGTATGGAGAAACCTCAAAGAACTCAACATAGACCTCCCATTTGATCCTGCAATCCCATTACTGGGCATCTATCCAGAAGGAAAAAAAAAAAACTTTTATTATAAAGACACTTGTACTAGGCTGTTTATCACAGCCCAATTTGCACTTGCTAAATGTCCTTCAACCCAGCAATGGATTGGCAAGCTGTGGTATATGTATACCATGGAATATTACTCAGCCATCAAAAAATGGAGATTTTGCAGCATTTGGGCTAACTTGGATGGAGGTGGAACACATTATTCTCAATGAAACATGACAGGAATGGAGAAGCAGGAATCCTATGTATTTAACTTTGATATGAGGACAATTAATGACATGGTGGGGCATAAGAGAAGGGCAGAGCAGACAGAGAGAGAAGGAGGGAGGGGGTGAGGGAAAGAAAACAAAAAAGAAAAGAAAACAGTGACTAATTCTCACATAAACTGGATTCACTTTTGACCAAAATCCATTACTTAAACATTAATTTTTAATTCAACTTGTTAATATGTTGTTTAGGATATTATATCCTCATTTGTAAGTAAAATATGTTTGTAATTTCCCTTTATAACAATATATTTTCTCCAATTTTAATATCAGGTATATCCAGATTAAGTAGAATGACTTTGAATTATTTCTTCCTTTACTATTGTCTATAAGATTTAGCATGATCTGTTTTTTAAAATTATCTTTTACTTTTATTTATAAAGTATTTCATTTTCTTTGG
>CAUYON010015229.1:0-36973 GCA_963573935.1 Arctocebus calabarensis
GAGCCCAGGAATTGGGGGTTGCTGTGAGCTGTGATGCCACAGCACTCTACCCAGGGTGACAGCTTGAGGCTCTGTCTCAAAGAAAAGAAAAGGAATTATCAGAAACGTATTATTTCCTTAAAGATACTGAATTCAAATATGATAAATAGTTAGGAGTTGCTAAATATATTTTTGGCATATTGGATCATTTTTAAAAAATAACATTTTCTATTTTAAAGTGTTCTAAAAATGTTTTTAAAAGTGCATCCTATGGAATAGCAACTTGCTCTTTCCTCTCAAGTGTACTGTGAAATTCCTTACAGTTTTGTGTAGTACCAATTTGACTAAGTCAATGATAATCACTGAACAAAGTTAGCAGGCGATGTTTTTTGTTTAGAATTTTTAGGAATAAGAAAAATACCAGGCAATGCCAAGTACATGAATAAACTATTTAGCAAGCTTTTGTTTGTTTTCTATAAAAGTGGTCTGAAATTTTCTGGAATTTGTTCATATTCTGGAAAGCTCTGAAAGTCACCTTCCAGGATATTTAAACATGATAATATACCAATTTCATTTTCCCATACTTTGTCCCAACTTGAGCAAAATTATAGGGATGCAAATTATATTTAAATGCGACTCATAGGACTCTAAGCTTGCAATGAATTACCTGCATTGCTTTTTTGAAACTGTAGGCACAGTACATCTTGATCCATCAGGCCTTAGTGGAATATAATCAGTTTGGAGAAACAGAAGTGAGCTTGTCCGAACTGCATCCATATCTACAAAACATGAAGAAAAGGGACCCAACGAGTGAGCCGTCCCCACTGGAGGCTGAATTCCAGGTAATGACAGTGATAGCAACAACAGAGATTACAGGTAGTTTTTATCAGGCTGACTGTTTTCCAGGGGGTGGCAATGCACTTGGCAAGTTCTTGCATTTGGCCTACAGAGGAGGGAGCTGGGACAGGGGAGTTCAAGAGCAATACCTGAATTCACACAACTATTATGTAGATTTGTTTAACCCAGAAATCTGATTCTACTGCTAACAATTTCAAACATTCCTCCTTAAGTCGGTATAAAATAGCAAAATAATAATACAAAATAATAGTACATATTGGTTTGCCAAAGGCAATGTGGCATACACTTTTTAGGAACCGAATCTGGTTCTGGTTTGCAAAGGCAATAATCAGAGGAGTTTATGACTGCTTAGGAAGTTGAACTGGCTGGGGCTGGTGGATAGAAAGCAAAGGGTAAGTACATGTGTCCTAACTCATTTATCAGGCAATTATTCCGACAGCTAACCGAGGACACAGTTAACTGTTATTTCAGAGAGTGGGCATAGCTAGCCTCAGATTGCTCAGTTGTCAAAAAAATGTTCCTTAGCTTTTCTGTTTCAGTTACGATTTCCCATGAATTTAGTCTTTCTGTAAATTATCAAACCAATCAATTCAAAGTTTTTCAACAAGATGAGCAATGTAATTTTAAGCTGATGGAGAACCATTTCATATTTAGGATCAAAGTGGGGCTAAGGTGGGGAGTGCAGGTAGAATGTGTAAGAATCACCAGGTAACTCAATCCTCCCCCCCCAAAAGACCTGCCCCATGGGGTCGTCTCAAACAGAAGGCTGTTACAATTGTTGTTTTCTTGCTAAAAATAAAGAAGATGATAAGTTAACCATATTCAAGGCACTAACCCTTCTAATCCACATATATATACATATGCCATTTGGAGACAATTATACATTTAAGCTAAACACTTTTATGAATGAGTACTTATTCACCAAAACAAAGTATTCTGCACTGGACAAATATGATTGAATTTCTGCTTTGTGCTGAGCTCAGTTCCTGGCACAAGAGTCAAAGAGATTTGCAAATGGACATGGGGAGAACGCATGAAATACTGTGAACCCAATCACAGACAGTGGCTCTCACGCCGATGGAAGCAGCAAAGATATTTCACCTAAGCAGATGGGAAGAGGGAAAAGGAGAGCAGAGATAGTGTGTGGGGATTTGGTGATGGGAAGTTGAGGCAACTCTTGCCTGATTGTCATTTCTCAAAAAAATGTGGTGCAGCAAGATTCTCAGTTGGGAGTTGAGGGGTACTGTGGTGAGTCAGATAAACAAGAGTTGAATTCATGAGGAAGTGCAAAGAGTCTGAACCAGTTATCTCAAAATAGGAAAGCAATCTCCCCAGGCGAAGGTAGTGAGAAGGTTGGAAATTATTTTCTAATGACTTTAAATTTATGGTCATGAATTTAGAGAGGAATTAGTTAAGTTATATCGTTTTCCATGGTGATATTGAGCCCTCTGGGGCTAGAGGTGATGGTTGGGTTAATCTGGATTTTGAAAGTGACAGTTTGAAAGCGAGCAGGCGAAAGAGTTGAAGGTGTAGCTAAATGAATGATTCTAGTGGTGATAAATGAATGATTCTAGTGGTGGCCACATGCAGCATGGGAGAAAAATCAGCAAAGGCAGTATGTCAGAATGTTGCTAGAATTGAAGATTGCCAGTTGAAGATACTACAAAGTATCTTAACAATGGCACATAAAGTCACCATCCGTAGGAAAAACGGGAAATTGTCACTACATGTGACTTTATTTATGAAATATGCACTACAGAATTTTACAAAATATTCTCCACATGTTGGCCATCTCTTTGTAAAATTGGAGAACAAGGCTGAAGAGACAGGAGCATCGCCTTAAAGGCTTCTTACGCTGTAGTGAGATTTGCTGGTTTCTAACAAGAATGAGAAGCCTCCAAAGATCCTGGGAGGGACGTCTTCTGTTTTGCGTTTTAGAAAGATTAGAGCAAACAAGATTGAAGGTAAGTGAAGAAACCGTTGATGCTCCCCAAGTAAAAAGCGAAGGTGAACTGGACTGAGCAGGAGAGAAACCTAAAAAGACGTGCGAGCTTCCTCAGTAGTGAGACGGATCGTGCTGACTGGCACTGCCAGGGAGACAGTCCAGCAGGTGTAAACATACGAAGTTTCAACTTTGGAAGCGTGTGCCAAGTCTTCTGTGAACGCTGTGTCTGCAGAGCTTATTTCTGAGAATTTTAACTAGTTCACCATTGCTTTTGCAATAGGGATAATACTCAATGTTTGCTTAGCGCTTTCAACTTATGCAAGAACTAACAAAGAGACTTTGCTATCAAGCAGCTCTAAGAAAGAAGCACATGCTCTTATGTAATTGTGTACATTCAGCTCAGACTGAACATGCTAAAAGCACCAAATACCTAAGCAATGGAAAGGAAAAATTTAGAGGCAAACTTAAAAACTGTGAGTTCCAGGGAGCGTATGGAAATTTTCCCAATTTAATGAAATGCTTTTCTTTAGGGAACATGTTAAAGCACAATAGTAAACTAAGCCAATATTTACATTGTCAAGGAGTTTTCCACTCTGTTTTCTTTTTTTTCCTCAGAGACTTCCTTCCTATAGGAGCTGGAGGACACAGCACATTGGAAATCAAGAAGAAAATAAAAAGAAAAACAGGAGTTCTAATGTCATTCCCTGTATGTAGTTTATTTTACTTTGTTCTTGGTATCAGATGAAGTTGACCTCTCATTTGGATTTGTTTAACGTGAGACACACGTGCACAGATATGACCTTGGAGAAAGTTGTTAAATATTTGGTTGATGGTCGAGAAGAAATTAATAGGCTGTTTCAATTTTGGTTACATGGATAGTAAACATTTAGAATCCTTTTTTAGAAGCACATACAAGAGACTTTTGGAGAATTGACTATATTCAGTGTTTTCTTTCTACAGATTATTTTAGAAATGGGTTGTCAGAAAGATGAAACCTCCTAAGCTGGAAGAAAAAAAATCAAGTCTCTTTTATAGTTCTTTCATATTTTCAGTTGATTTCCATTATTTACTCCAGGGCGATTGCCAAATAGCAAAATATTACATCTATTTGTTCAATTCATGTTTTCTTTTCATCCCTTATTCCTGGGAAGTTGATAGAAGGGGAAAACTATTCTGTGATCTGTCAATCATCAAACACATTAAAATATGCACAGTTTCTAAGACTTAAATTCTACTAATTAAGCATGTTGATATCATTACATCTGGTACAACTTTATTTTTATTAAGCTGCATATACTGAAATTACCATGGAGAAAATGGTGCCCAAGCTAATAAACTAGACAACCAAATAAACCAGATGAATGCATAGCTACCCTAGCTAAATTCTGCAGAATTCCTTATAAATACAGTTTAAAATATGGATTTGATTGTACTGTAGTTCATCAGACCATTTGGCCAAGCCTTTATAAATTAATGAAATTCCAAAACAGTGAGGAACTATGAACCAAATAATTTTTAAACTAAATACTAAATAGGAAATAATTAATCTGAGATACCTATTTAATATTGTTAATTAAATGGTAATAAAATATAATTAGGAAAAAAATCTAAGCTATATATTTCAAACTTAGAATAAGCAGAATTATGATATTCCATAGAAAACTGAAGTATACGTATCAAAGATTAAATAAATATATGGAAAAATCATATCTATTTCTTTGACATGGAGTTATGTCCTACGTGTTTTGCTGGAACCCTCTTGGAATCTCCTTTCTCTTAGACTTAAAAAAATAATTTGTTAATCTATGAGGACTGAATTTTATAATCTCATTCCACTTAGATTTACATAATGCAATGAATCCCCTTTGAAATATTTTTTAATTTCCACATGGCGATGAAGCAGAAATTTGATGTTTTAAAGGAAGACTGACTACTAACTTATCTTACATAGATGACTTTAACAGAGTGCCACTTAAACATGAACTTGAAATGAGCAAAGAGAGTGAGCACGATTCAGATGACTCCTCTGATGATGACAGTGATGCGGAGGAAGCGAGCAAGTACATCAATGCATCTTTTATAACGGTAGGTGCTCACATTTCCAGAACTCAGAATATACCCTTCAAAAACCACATCTATGTTATTAGGGCTTTTTATTTAATGATCTTATAAAACAATGATGAACTTGTTCCTAACTATATAGTTAGTGATTGTCATGAAAGTTTTGATTTTTGATGTTTTATTTTAATTCATTAAAGGATTTAAAAATATTAACACTTAATGAGCTGATACACTATAAGGCAATGCTGTTGGTTATATGTTATGACTAATATGATTATGGTCCTATTAATGTTTGAAATAATAAAATTTGAGCAAATGTAAGTATTTGAAAAGGTTTATATATAGTTATCCAAACTGTAAGCAAGATCAAATGTGTGTGTTTGCATAGTTAAAAACTTTTCATTCTGGGTGGTGCCTGTGGCTCAGTGAGTAGGGCGTCAGCTCCATATACTGAAGGTGGTGGGTTTGAACTCAGCCCTGGCCAAACTGACAACAAAAAATAGCCAGGTGTTTGTTGTGGCGAATACCTGTAGTCCCAGCTACTCGGGAGGCTGAGGCAAGAGAATCGCTTAAGCCCAAGAGCTGGAGGTTGCTGTGAGCTGTGATGCCACAGCACTCTACTGAGGGTGACAAAGTGAGACTCTGTCTCTAAAAAAAAAAAATAACAACAAAAAAAAACTTTTCATTCTGATTAACTGAATTATTAAGTGAATAGGTAACATATTTTTTTAAAGAACCAAAAATTCAAACAAGGCAACTTAATCATTCAGCAAATACTTATTACATGTACACTAAATTGGATTTTTCCAATTTTCCTAAAACACACATTAGGATATTGGTTTAATTATAAGCTAGTATATCAATATGCAGACACCAGTTACTATGAAGACAGGTTGAGGATAATTTAAATGTTTACTTAATTCCTTTAAAAATTTTGTATAGATTTAGGGAATATAAATTAAATTTCATTATGTGTATACATATTGTATAATGGTAAAATTTTGCTTTTAGTGTACCCATGACCTAGATAGTGTACATTGACCCAATTAATAGTTCCTTTGCATAATCACTAGACTCACACTAACCTTTATAGAGAAAAAAAGGTTTTGAAAGACAAAACCAGTTCATTTTGCAAGATTATATGTCCTAATCTTATTTGCACATTATTAGCTAAGAATTATCATTATTTGAATAAGCTTTTTACATGTAAATATTACATTACTTCTCAGAATAGGAATCTTGATTTTTTTTTTTTTTTGCAGTTTTGTCTGGGGCTGGGTTTGAACCCGCCACCTTCGGCATATGGGGCTGGCGCCCTGCTCCTTTAAGCCACAGGTGCCGCTCAATTCTTGATATTTTTATATAACAGCATTGCTATCAAGCGAAGCGACTACATTTCCAAGTGGTTGTCTAAGAATCCGCTGTGCTCTCTTCGGTTAATGGTGGTAACAAAGTCCTTCCTCTTTCTTCTTTTTTAAGAGTTACTGGAAACCTGAAGTGATGATTGCTGCCCAGGGACCACTAAAAGAAACCATTAGTGATTTTTGGCAGATGATCTTTCAAAGAAAAGTCAAAGTTATTATCATGCTGACAGAGCTGAAGCAGGGAGAGCAGGTTTGTACTTTGAGAACCTTTTATTTTGAAAGTCTTCATGTCATAAATATCCCTCTCTCGTCTTGGACGGCTTACTTGATCCCTGCACCCACATCCATTTCTTTTGGACCCTTCCATCACACAATTTCATTTGCTTGGTCTCACCCCATCACCCTGGCCCTGGACAGCTGTGTCTGGATGTCTCTCTAGGTGGCCCCTTACCCGTCTTGCTGACCGACTGCCCAGGCCAGAGCAACGTTAGGGTTAACATGCAAGCAACAGCTATACGCACTTTCACTCCACCTTCTTCAAGTGTTAAATAACAAATGCATGACCCTCCACAATCAGGCCTTCCTATGCCTTTCTATCTTCATTCCATTTTTATGTTTTCTGTACTCTCTGTCCTGGACAAGCAGATCTACTGAGTGAGTTTTAACGTATCACTTACCTTCTTGGCACTGCCTCATGATCTGTTGATATTTCTTACAACTAAATTTGCTTTCTATTTTGGCCCTATTCTTTATTGGAAAAAATTTATCCATATCCTTCCTTCTTTATTCCTATGTAATATGATGACCATAAAAGTCTAAAGAGAGGAGAAAACCTAAGATATAATTTGATCTTTCACTTAATGACTGCAACACTTACTTGATCCTCTCCTTAATAGCTGGAGTTATTATTAACATTTCCTTGGTGGGCAGATCTTCGTTTTAGCACTTACCATGTTATCTGACACCTGTTAAAGCTTATCCAGAGTTTAACTTCCTAAGCATGCAAGGAGGATTAATTATGTCTCTCTCTCTTGCTTGATCCACTTCCTCTGTATGTAGAAAGTTGTTCTTTACTTTTATGTGTTTTTGTCTTTTAGAAAATAAATGTATGTTCAGAATCTGGAACGTACATATAAATGGCAGCAACCCTTTTCTTGATATATATTGTGAAAGCCAGGAAATAGAATGGAAGTGCTTGCAGGAATGCCCATCATTATCAGCCACTGTGAGATTTCAGTGGGTGGAAAGTCCCTTTCAGAGAGAGGAAACTCTTTTGTTCTTCATGCGCTCTTCAGTCTGGCCCTTTGCATAGATACTTGTTAACATACATGGAGCTGCTCATGGTTGGTCAACAAGATACAAAAACAAAAATCTCCAAAAGGTGCAGCTTCCTTCTTCCAGGAGCGGTGGAAGAAGAGTTGGACCTGAGTTATTATTGGAGGGGTATGAATGACATGAGCTCATGTCAGCTACAGAATCTGAAGAGGTGATGAGCTCTGGAAAGGAAGAGTAACTCTCAAAAGACCTACACTAGGGAAGACAGCTGTTCCCGCAGCCTTCCAGCTACTTGATCTCCTTACTTATGCTCAGGTTCCCTTTGTTTGCACAAGGAAAGATTGCATACTTATTAAATGAGTCTTCAACAGACCTAAATATATATTTTGGATTGGATGGGCATGTCTCAATTTTAGAACACAGTATTTTTCATTTTAACAGAGGAGAAGAAAGGAGGAGAACGCGAGCCAGCGAGAAAGTGATTGACTAAAAGTATAAATAGCAAACAGAACATTTGTGCAGAAGTTGTTGACCTATCTTCTTTTTGATCCAGGAAATCTGTGCTCAGTACTGGGGAGAAGGAAAGCAAACATACGGAGATATAGAAGTTGATATTAAAGACACAGACAAATCTTCGGCTTATACAGTCCGTGTATTTGAACTGAGACATTCCAAGGTATAAAAATAATTTCAGGAGTATATGTGTCTGATGTAATTGTTCTGATAGCAAAACTATGATAAATTGCTCTACACAAGCAAAGTTACCATCTAGATAATGTTTTAGTGTACAACTTCTAAGTTATTTAAATGAAAGTAATAACTGTGAAATAAAAGTTTGACTATTAAATTATAAAATAGGCTGAACTTCACAGGAGTTAATGCTCCCTTTGCTTCTGATTTTAGAGGAAAGATATTCGAACTGTGTACCAGTACCAGTATACAAACTGGAATATGGAACAGCTTCCTGCAGAACCCAAAGAATTAATGTCTATGATTCAGATCCTCAAACAAAAACTTCCCAAGAAAAATGCCTGTGAAGGGAATAAGCATCACAAGAGCGCACCTCTCCTCATTCACTGCAGGTAGGTGGGGTTTGTTAGGACGTGATCCAACACTACCATAACACCTGCCTTCTTCTATCATATTTTCTCAAATTATATTTATTTCAGTATATAAAACACATATCCGCAGTATATATCTTAAATGGCGTCAATCACTCTCTCAGTTATGTTTCCATAGCATAGCTGTCATAGAACTATAATAGAAATGATTATAATAGAGTGCAATCATTTTAGGCTGTGTTTCTTAATGCATGGTCTCCTGTCATCTTTGACTCCCGGTACCTAACATAGAACACAACGTTATCACTTTTCCTAAATGAACCAATGAATGGAAGGATGTGGGAGTGGACAGGCTGATGGGCATCACGTTGAATATACACTCCCGTGCCTTCATCCACTCTATTAGGCATCACATAGCTAAGCAAACTGAATGTTTCACCTTCCATAATCATACCTTTAGTTAAGTGTTAAGGGAACTCTCAATGCTTAGCAACTTTGATTTGAAGCCCATCATGTGATCTTCTAAACGGACACAAAAGGCAAAGACTGTGATAGTATAAATCATTCTTTTTTTTTTGCAGTTTTTGGTTAGGGCTGGGTTTGAACCTGCCACCACCGGCATATGGGGCTGGCGCCCTACTCCTTTGAGCCACAGGCACCTCCCATATAAATCGTTCTTGAGGTTATCAATTTCTGTTATGCTGACCCTTAAATTTCATGCCTATATGTATACCTCAGATAAATGATATTGGAAAAAGAATGTATAATATAAAAAATTTACATTAAAAAGAGTCTCTTGGTAATGTAATCCTAGCACCCTAGCATTGACAAAGCTCAGAAGTTCAAGACCAGCCCAGGCAAGAGTGAGACCCCATCTCTAAAAATAGTCAGGTGTTGTGGCGGGCACCTGTAGTCCCAGCTTCTAGGGAGGCCGAGGCAAGGGTATCTGAGCTTGCTGTGAGCTATGACGCCACTACCAAGTGTAACAAAGTGAGACTCTGTCTCACAAAAACAAACAAACAACAATAAGAAAGGATATCTAGGTCAATGAAAAAATAGTATAATAAAATGAGAAATTTAAATCTAGTGAAATGCTTTTAGAATTTGTGAACAAGCTTCATCGTTAGTATTGGGGTTGCACACTCTGTAATCAAGCCCTTAGAGACGTATCGCTACTTCAGCATTTATTTGAAATTTCAAAGGTGAAACTTAGGTGGAAAGAAAGCTGAAGAAGAGCATTGTAGGCTGTAAAACTTTCTGTGTTCCTCAGATATGGTTGAATACCTACAATGTTCTCTTTAGTTATGCTTGATAATGTCCTTCTGATAACATGTTATTTACATTGAATATTTATTATAATGTCTTGTGCTGCTCATAGCTTGGTACATTACTTGTTTGCCCTCTTTGGGAAAAAAATTCCACCAGGTATCACTTTTTTAACTGATGCAGAAGTGGGAACATGTATAAAAACATGGCAGAAAGGCAGAAAAGTGAAGAAGGCACGTGTGGTGTAGGAATTTACAAAATACGAGGTTGACTATTTCTGGTTCTGTCAGTTTTTAGCTATGCCTTTATCTTCCCTAAATCTTGGTTTGCTCATCTATCAAACTGGCATGATGATACTGGTTCCAAAAACTTTAGATATAAATAAAAATGCATAAATAAATCTATAAAATACTAAACAGTGGTATATTTTGAAAGCTTAAGATAGGTTTTTTGTAAACTACCTTGTCGCATTGAAAAAGTTTGCCCAGAGAATGCATTTAGCATAAATAATTTAGCTCTCAAGACTGGCATAAAATAAGTGTAATAAACATGAAGCAAAAATATGTTCCTTCTCTTTCTGTTTTTATTCTGATCTCATTTTTAGTAAAATACAGATTTTTTTTTTCTTTTTCTGTCATTTCTTCCTTTTATAGAGATGGATCTCAGCAAACAGGAATAGTTTGTGCTTTGCTCAATCTCTTGGAAAGTGCAGAGACAGAAGAGATGGTGGACGTTTTTCAAGCAGTAAAAGCTCTACGCAAAGCGAGACCGGGAATGGTTTCCGCGTTTGTAAGTACCATCACCGCTGCTTTGGACGTGCTTTGGATTTCGATTTTGACAGTCTCCTTTCCTCTTGTCTCCTCCCCTCTCCTTTCCTTTGCTCTTTCCCCCCTTTCCTTTGCATCTCTTCTATTTTCCTTTCTATCCTTTTATCTCTTCTATTTTTACATGATAATTTACATTGAATTACTATCAATGTAAATAAGATACCAAATTAGAGTTTGCCATCCTTTTGTGGTGATGGTTTGTGAAGAGTATTTCCTTAAGTACTGATGAATTCCTTAATTTCTCTTCCTTTATCCTGTATCCATGAGGGGTGGTATGTAACAAGCCAACCTCAGATTAGCATTAATTATATGTAGTGGCTTCACAGCCTAGTGCTCTAACCATCTCCTGAGTTGTTTTACTGATCCCCTGAGCCTCAGCCAATGGAGGCCACTGACCCTTGTGTGTGCCATCTGCTGACCTGTCTGCTGGGGTCCGAATGGCCTGACATTATCTCCACTACCCGTCATCTGGCAAGCGGCTGCCATGCGGCAGTGGCACTTCTGGGGCGAGTAGGTCTCTCCTCATCCACAAGACCAGCCTGGGCTTATTCACAAGAAAGGGGCTGTGTCAAGAGGAAAAACAGGCCTGTGTGAGACTACTCGGGGCTCAATTTGAGTAGGACACACCACTCCTTCTCCTGTATTTTTTATTAGCCAAACAAGTCCCTAGACCAGCCCAGATTCACAAAGTAGAGAAACAGATTCCCCTTCATGTTGAAGAGAACTGTAAAGTCACATTGCAAAGAAACACGTGTACAAGGAGGATAATGAGTGTTATACTTTTGTCATCAATTTATCACGTGATAGAAAGACTGTAAGGCAGAGCATGGCCTTTAACCTGGGGGACCAGTGTAGGCTTCTGGAAGCCGGTGATTCCGGCTGTGATTATCAAATGCTGTGCAGGCATTAGCTGAGAGGGAAGAACACAAGCTGGCATGGCGGGCAAAGGCCTGAGAACGGCTAGGGAGGGGCGTGGATGCCAGTTTGGGGGTGCTGCAAGATAAAGATTACAAAGAACCCTCCCCTCAATCCTTCAGAACTGTAAAGAAACTAAACCACTTGTGATGTTGTTCACACGAACGTATCAGAGTGCTTTTCTGTCATCCAGGAGTTCCACCAATAATTTATTATTTCTTGCTAATTTTTACCTGCCCCCCATCTAATAATAATTATGTCAACCTTATTGATATGATTTCTGGCTTCTTTCCTATACTAGGAGCAATACCAATTCCTATATGATACCATGGCCAGCACCTACCCTGCCCAGAATGGACAAGTAAAGAAAAACAACCATCAGGAAGATAAAATTGAATTTGATAACGAAGTGGACAAAGGGAAGCAGGCTGCCAACTGTGTGACTCCGCCTGGCGCCCCAGATAAGGTCCATGAAGGAAGCAAGGATGCTGAGAGCTCTGAATCCACGGGTGGCATGGAGGGGCCAGAACATTCTGCCAACGGCCCCTCGAGTCCAGCCTTAACTCACAGTACATAGGAAAAGAGATAAACGGGCATCTCAAAACGGATATTGTTTGTTAGTTCTGTTTCTCTAGAATTAGGAGAGAGAAAATAGATACGCACTGGATTATTGAAGTGCATTGAACTGATATTTGTGGGAAGTTTCTGTTTTACTACTCTAGAGAAATATTTAAGATAGTTGTGCTGAAACCTATTGTACAGTCTTCTGCTTTTTTTTAAATGGTATCTATCATTCAGCTCCTATCTATCAAATCGCTTCTTAGGCTTCACTTGTATGTTCGGGTGAGTATGTGTGTGTATGTGTGAGAGCGAGAGAGACTACTTTCAAGGGAGTCTAACCTCTCTTGGTAAAATTTGCCTTTTTGATTTTCTGAAAAAATAAAGACATTTCATACTGGAAGTGTTAGCTTAGTTGGGACGCTCTATTTTTAAATCATAAATTCCCTGTGGACTCTTTGTAAGAATAGCTACATGTACATTTCAAGAACGACCTCAAGGTGTCCCCCTTGTTCTACTCATATATAAATATATCTCACAATTTACTAGTTTATTTCTAGAGATAGCATAAAAAAGTGGTAAGTGTTTGTGCATAGCTACTATACTAAATTAACATTTGGCAGTCTTATGCTCCAGAGGTTAGGAGTTTGTCCAATATCATTTAAAGTATATTTAATCTAAGTTAAAAACTTCTAGTGACCATATCTTGGTTGTCTTCACATGCGGTTTACAGTTTTACAATATGGATCATTGTCAGTACAACATTGGAAATTTATTTCTTGATACGTTTGACCCCAAATTATGTTTGTTATAATTGAACTTAAATAAATATATTTGAAATAAAAAAATGCAATGTGTATTAAAATCTACTATATGAGAATAGAAGCATAAAACGTATTTGTGTTAAATGTCTACACATGAAAAACCAATATAGCTATTTTTCTGGACTTCACATGGATATGAGAAATATGCATATTTCCTATGCTGAAGTCTATCGTCGACTCTCATTAAAGTGCATTTACTCTGAACTTCTGAATGGTTTACCAATTACCAGGAACTGATATCCATCATTATAATAGCATTCAACTATCTTTTCTTGTTTATAAAACATTGTGTTACATGTTCATACATGAAAGGATGTGTGCACCTATTAGAATGTAGGTTTAATACAATCCAGGATTCCACAAGTTGTCATTTACTAGAAAATGTAGTTACTCTTTTCATTTCCAATGTTCAGCAGACCAGTAAGATACGTCTATTTTATCTCTGAATTGCTTCAAAATGCCAGCAACATATATTTTAAATAATCTATAAGTTGTTTGTCTTCAGCTATTTCAGCTGCAAGTGACATCTTCCAAGATGAATGTTGTGTATTTTAAAAGAGTATTTCCCAATTTGAGACTCTTCTTTTAAAGTCAAAAAATAAAATAGAGCCATGGTAATTTCTTTTAGTTTAAGAAGCCAGCTAGACACTTTTTTTTCCTTTGGCAAATGTGAAGTTGTCATAAAGGGAAAGTCAAAGTAGTGGTTCAGAAGGCCAAGAATTTTGTGAGAGAATTTATCAACCAGAAGGTGAGCCTCACCTCACCAGAACACGGAATTTTATGTCTATGATTTTAACCTAAAAAAGAAAATAATATGTGAATTATTAGGTCCATGTACATGGTTAAGGGGAGTAGTCATGGGGATCTGTCACAAGATATAAAAGATTTGTTTGCTAAAGTTTGACAAATCTGTAATTATTAATTCTAATTAATACCTGGGCCAATGCGCAGGTCAAGTCAGAAAATTTAAGCAAAATATTCCAACTTAGAAAATTCTGATTCATTTTAGGGATAAGATTCTGAGTCCCATTGTACATTTACTGAGCATTAACAGACTTATGATTCTTTTAAGGTTTGTTTGTTTTATTCCTGGTGCCTGAATTCACTGGGAATGAAACTTTACATTCAGTAATATGAAACTTCAGCTCCTAAACCATTAATTTTGTATATAAGTGACAAATAAATATTTACAGAAAAAGCTGAATCCAGATAAAACGTGTATTTCATTCAGTTCTGGATCAATAGTTGCTCTCTCTGTAAATCCTGTCATTGGAACCATCCCAGAGTCTTTCTGGTGCCATCTGATATTATGTCTATATGATCAGAGTCCACATCATCACTAAAGAAATCATTCATACATTTTAACATTTCCTTGCAATGGTAAAACTGTGTGTGGTGATTAGTTGACAATGACAATTTTAAATGTGTAAATTTACACTCATAATTCTAATACTCTTACAATGTAATTTTCATACCTATTTTTGCTTTTGTTCTCTAAAACATTGACTGGAGAGTTTATTATTTCTTACAACTAACTAGGCCTGATCTTAATTTTAAATTTCAGAGATTTCTTATGAAATATTCTCATTGCACCATACTAGATCTAAATAAATGAGAGGTAATTGCCCCTAGCTAATTGCAACATGTTTCTTGATATGAAGACCTTCAAGTATGCAACTTCAAAGGAAATGAATATCTGCTAAAATGAGTAGAAAATCCTGTGTTTTCATTCTTTTACTCTAATTTTATATCTGGAATGATCTGAAGGTTCTTCAAAGAGACATATTTAAACTTGGACTTTTTAATTTTCTGTTTTAAGCGGACAGAAATTTCCTTTCTGTTTATTCATTCTTTTGTAAATCTCTTTACATTTTATTGCATTTTATTCTTTCCCTGACTTAAAAGAGATTGCTAAATTTGATTAAAAATATTTTGTTGGACAGGCTGGGCACAGTGGCACAGGTCTGTAATCCTAGCACTCTGGGAGACCAGGGCAGGTGGATTTCCTCAGCTCAGGAGTTTGAGATCAACCTGAGCAAGAGCGAGACTTTGTCTCTACTGAAAATAGAAAAAACTAGCCAGGCATCATGGGAGGCACCTGTAGTCCCAGTTGCTCGGGAGGCTGAGGCAAGAGGATTGCTTCAGCCCAAGAGTTTGAGGTTGCTGGGAGAGATGAAGACACCCTGCTACTCTACCCAGGTGACAAAGTAAGGTTATGTCTCAAAAAAAAAAAATATATATATATATATATACACACATACATATATTTTTGTTGGAAATTTGGACCATTAAGAGTTTTCAATCAATTACAGCAAGTGAATTTTGTTTTTACTAAGATCCCCTATAGACAAGCTTTTCTTTACTCAAACTCTCCATGGTTAGTCTTTATGACATGAAATTTGGTTGGCAGATAAAATACAAAGCACCCAGTTAAATGAACTTAACCAAGGAAGAAATTTTTAGTACAAGCTTATTCCCTGCAATAGGGACATATTCATGCTAAAACATTTCTGGTTTATCTGAAATTCAAATTTAACAGAGCACTCTATTTCTTCTTTTCAAAATCTTCCAACGAACATGAAATGATCTGCTCTATCTCACTTAGAACATTTGAAGGATCAGTTTTGTAAGATCCTTAGGTAGAAAGGTTAAATGCAACTATTTAAATTAATGTGCAAATACGAGTTTTAAAAACCATCAGCACTCAATCAAGGAATATGTATCATATATCAAGATTTAGAAACAAAAATAATAATTTTTTTAAAATGGAAAGTGTTCCAATGTCACTTTATTAGCCTACTTCAGGAATAGGATGAGAATGGGGTTGAGGTCAGGTATGAAGGGAGAGGGTTAAAATTTGTTACGGTAAAGATCCCTCAGAACTCTGGTGCAGGCCTCAATCACGGCAGCTCAATTGTCGGTCAACAGAGTTGCAATCCAAAAGATGGGAAGACGTGTCCTCTTCTGTGTTCAGTGATTCTTCAGTTACAGTGGAATGAGGTCTACCAGGTAGCCTTTGGGAGGAGTCATGCTGTCAGCAAAGAAATTTACTAAAGTGTCGAAGAATTAGTTCTTTGAGCACAGGTGTGGTCCACATCGAAAAGCCTAGAGCTGTAACATCTGAACCAGATTTGAGCAGAGCTGATGCTAGGAGGTGAAACTCTTTTGTCTCTTCTGCAACTGAATGATCCACAGTTATATAAAGGCCATTTTGTAAATATTTCAGAGCATTAAGGGGATCCAACTGGGCCTTTTTTTCACACCTGTGTTTTCTTCTGAGGTACTTCCAATACCTCAGTAAGTAATCTTTTGAAGATCTACCCAACTTCAGTGACCAGAAGTCATCTAATCTCATCTTTGGAGAGCAAGATTTTCCTGAATTTCCACCAAACAAATATTGAACCTTGTGTAGTTCATCATATACAAGCTGATGGGCAAATTTTGGACATGGTTCTTCTTCTTGAAGACTTTTACTCGAATTATCCTTTGCAGCCTGATCATTCTTGTAGATGCAAGACCAACTATTCCTCACAATGTCATAAATCCAGAATGAGTTTCTGACCTTTTCTTCCCTCTTTTCCTTATCTTTGCTGAATCCAGATAAAACGTGTATTTCATTCAGTTCTGGATCAATAGTTGCTCTCTGTGTAAATCCTGTCATTGGAACCATCCTAGAGTCTTTCTGGTGCCATCTGATATTATGTCTACATGATCAGAGTCCACATCATCATTAAAGAAATCATTCAAATAGGTCTTCAATCACTGGCCACCAAATATATATAAGCAACAATTTTTTGAGTGGAATAGCATGCAGTGTCCTATCTGAGACTGGATGTCCTCAGGCCCAAGAAGTTTGACATTGGCAGTTGAAAGCAAACAACCCACTGAATTGTGATTCCCTGGCTCTGCTATCATCTACACTACCGTGAAAGGTGCAGAGCCTTTGTTTTTCTGAGTCCATACACATCTCATGATCAAACACCAATTTCAGCCCCCCATTAGCAGCAGTATCTCCACTTAGTAACTTCCATGTGTTTGTGTCAATGTCATAACTACAGAAGTCACTTTTCAGAGATCTGCTATTCCTCACAGAGGAATCCAAATAATGCCCCAACATGTAGATTTGCTTCTGCTGAATTTCAATGCACGTTTTATGACATGATCTGGCTCTAGGACCATTCTGTTTCTCAGTGTCTTCCCTGGATATCCTTCACACTCTGTGCCCAGAAGTCAGCAAGATCTTGTGTCCCTTCCCAGCCACCAAACAAATAAATAGTCTCTGAATGTCCATAACCCTCTGATGGCCTCTTCTCCCTCCTGGTCCTGTATCCTCTCCGTCACCTTTGGTGATTTGGGGAATAATGTGACTCCATCGTGGTTTATATTCCTGTTGACTGATACACTGATTGAACAAGCCACCATTGACAGCTTTTCAATCAACGTTTTGCAACCATCAAAATCAACCTTTCAAACCAGTTCGTCATGAAGATCTGTAGACATGGAATGTTCCAGCACAATCTTGGCTTCCTTTTGCAGTGATTCAAAAGCCTCTGTACAGCTGTGTTGTCTGAAGTGTTTTAGGCAAAGTGAATGGTTTCCTGTTCACGGTACTTGCTGTACCGGTTGAGACAGGGTTGTATTACATCAGGATCATCAGCACCTCTCAGTTCAACGTACCAGATGCTGAAGTTAAAGCTGGGCCCCAAGGACAAAAGTGGAACTCTTTTAGCGAATCTACAAGGGAGCATCCGTTCATCAATTTTGTGCTTAGAAGTGAATTTTTCTGTGTTATAAACATTCTTTAAGCCACTAGACAATAGCTCTGTCATATTTCTTTATTCATCCCACCAAAGACTTTAAATTTCTTCAAATTGTAGACATGAGTCTTCTCATATTTTCCAAACATGGTATTCTGAATGACAGCAGGCCTTTCAAGCTTCAGAATCAAATACTGGGGCAGATAGTTGCTTTCTGAAGACTGCCTTGATGATGGTCATTTGGTTTATCCACTGAAATGTTCCCAGGAAGATAGGTGGAGGAGAAGGAACTCCATTTGTGTAGTTCATAGGGCAGAAGCCGGCACTTGGGTGCCCCAAAACAATAATCATTATACATCTCAGGTATTTTAATTGTTCGTCTGCATTTGTTTCTCAAGACAAATTCTATGCTTTTTTTTTTTTGAGACAGAGCCTCAAGCTGTCACCCTGGGTAGAGTGCTGTGGCATCACAGCTCACAGTAACCTCCAATTCCTGGGCTCGAGCGAGTCTCCTGCCTCCACCTCCCAAGTAGCTGGGACTACAGTTGCCCGCCACAAAGCCCAGCCATTTTTTGTTTGCAGCCGTCATTGTTGTTTGGCGGGCCCAGGCTGGGTTTGAACCCACCAGCTCAGGTGTACGTGGCTGGCGCCCTAGCCCGCTGAGCCACAGGTGCCAAGCCTATATATTCTTATTATCTCCATTCTATAGATGAGGACTGAGGCTTAGAAAATTTCAGTACCTGGTCGGTTATGAGACATCTAGTGAGAGAGCCAGGATTTGAGGCAACTCTTTCTGACACCATAGTCTGTTCTTGTATTCTTCTGCCCTGTGAACATCAACAAGTTTTTCAATTGTTTAAAAAAAAATTAGTAAAGAGAACAACTATTGCTGTCTTTCGTCCATTTCATGATTAAAAGAAAAACAAAAAATTTGGTGTAATATGTGCTCTGAACAACGTTGCAAAACATAGTAAGCATAGCTGAACTCACAACCCTGAAGTTATTGTACAAAAATAAACACTCTCTTAAACATCCATGGGAATGGACTGTTCTCGTAAGGCATATAAACAAAGATCACCTCATCACTAAAGTGAGTGCCAGGAAATAAAACATTACAATAACTCACAAATGTCACTGTTCCATGGTCCCACAGTTTGGTAATCAGAACAAGTTCTTACTGTTTGGATCACATTTCGTTATGTTTGTCAGAGGACCCATCAATCAGTATTTAAAACAAGTTAACCATAAAATGCAAAGCACATTGGTGGAGAGTATGACTCATTCCCTGCATCTGGGGTGGCACGGTGAGTCCAGCGGGGCTCTGCTCTCATCCAGCTATCACCACGTTTATAATGCCGGGGAACTGGAAATGGACGTTCTGTGCAAAGTAACACGTGGTTCCCTCTACATTAATAGTGCTTTCCTGATCCTCACACAGTCCTTTACCAGACACAGTAAAGGTGGAATCTCTGGCACATTTTTATTTAATTTTCCAGAAAAGGGGAAGTTGTTGGATTCAATACTATTGACAAAAAAATCAGATCCAGAGAAGCTGGTGTCTTGTCAAAGAATAAAAATATGGTCTTGAATTTTTATGGGTTGTGTCATCTTAAATGGCTTTTTAGGTGCACTTTGTGAAGTGTGAAGAGAACATGGCACTCGGAAGGAAAATAAGCTGTTCGTTATCAACACATGTGATGACAGGTTGGATAGAATCTGGTCCCGCTCAGAACCTGTCTCTACTCACTGGCCAACACAGGTCAAATGTAGGTGTTTTCTCGCCGTGTTGTTACATCCTTCCAGCTAAGAATTTTTATGAGTAATCAATTATTCAGATTTTTCACTAATTCAGGCCATATTGTCTGTTCTTCATGAATTATACAGGGCTTTTATCATACAGTGTAGCTTACAGAAAAAAGGGATGATTATGTTTCAAAGAAACTGACCTGTAACAAATCTCATTACAAAGGAGCTTCCATTTGTATTTAATTATTTGTTGTCATTGCCTTGACAACTTAACCTAAAGAAAGAGATTGAAAGCAAATACTGTGCAAAATATTTGCAGTTAAAAGTTTAGATATGTATAAAAAACACAACTAGCAGGAAGAAATCTAAACTTTCCGAATGGCCGTCTAATATCTGCTTTCAGTTACTTTGAATTGACTTGGCAAATAAATCTCCCATCATTCGTCATGTGTTCCATGCAGTGAATTCTCATAAACTACAGCATAGAGCCATCACCTACTTAAGGCAGTACTCTGTGTAATATTTTAGCACTGATTATTTTGACAACACCTTTAAAAACACGCATTTAAAAAAATTCTACACTATTCTTTTCTCATTCAGATGCAGGCTAATGCGTTTACCAGCTCTTCAATAACCTATCAGATCTTTGTCCTAGATTCTGCATTTGACCTTGATCTCCTACCATCTTCGAGCATCAGGTGATCCAAAAAGGTAGTTCTGCATCCACCTTAAAGGAACCCACATACACCATAAGGGATAACACTCCTTTTAACATACAAGAAGCAATTTTTGTTCAATAGCTAGAGTGCTGTGAATTGTGTCTGCAAATGCCTAACAATGGTAAAAACATAGTAAAGTTTAGTCTGGATTTTTCACTACGTGTACGAGTGTGTCAGCTTCCCTTAAGATGATCTAATGTTTCTCATCTGGGCTTACAGTCTGTTTCAGCTTTATAAAATGCCTTCTTAAAAGAAACAAGTTATTTTTGTAAATAAAACATGCGTTGGCAGTTTCTTCTTTGTTTAAAGTTGCATTAAATCATGGAAGTCAAATTCCTCTTTGATGAGAGTCACTAGGAAATAAACTCTATTTATTCTTTCAAGAGGTAGCAAAATATTTGTTCTCCATTTAAATTCAGGAAGTTAAGAAAAGGTCAAAATCAGTCAAATCAATGACAACGTTAGTCAAATTGCTAAAGTCCACTAAGTTTTTTTCTTCCTCAGACTTTTATAGAATGTTTTAATTCCACGTACTATCACCATTTAGAGAACATACAAATTTCAGAACAAAAATCAATGCCGTATTTATAAAATGTTAATAGAAAAACATTAATTTCATTTAGCATTGCAAGATGACACATTTTGAAAGTACTCATTAGTTAACATAATTCTATGGAGATTTACAGACGAGACATCTTTCCAGGAATGTTAGCTAAGATTTGTGTTTTCTGATTTATGTCACAGCTGAAATTATTACAAGTGTCAGACATGTTTTCATGTTAATTTTGGCAAAAGAAGAAGAAAAAACTGGATAGAGTCCGGGTTTTAATTACTGCCAGGGACTCTGGTGCCCATCATGGCGCCTCTCTTCCTTGGGCAACCGTGTTATCAGCCTGTCTCCCACCTTGATTTGCCCTGCTGAGCTGAGTGTCCTCAGTAAGGCAGATTTCTCTCCTCAGCTCTGTTTCCACTCTGCTGATGTTCTGGCTGGAATTAGTTTTATTTTAAAAAAACCTAAGTTACCTATTAGCACCATTAGATATGAATGATTCCAATTTTTTTTTGAATGATTCCAATCTCGATTCAGCACTATAGTGTGGTGAATAGGTTTTTTTTGTTTTTGTTTTTTCCTATTTTAAACCAACCTCCTTTACTGTCTCCCTTGCTGTTGCCCAAATGTAAACATCGGCTACTCCTCTCATCAAATGCCATTGAGCCTTTTCCTTAGAAACAAAAGCAGAGAGAGGGAAGGAGGGAGGGGGTGGGGCCTTGGTGTGTGCCACACCTTTTGGGGGCAAGACACGACTGTAAGAGGGACTTTACCTAACAAATGTCATCAGTGTAACCTGGTTTCTTGTACCCTCAATGAATACTCAACAATAAAAAAAAAAATCATCTGCATTTGTTCTTGTTGATTTTAAAATATGGGGTACCTTTCCTATCATCAGGGCTGGTCTCCTCTCTCACACATTTCCTTACCTTTCTTTATGGAATCAAATTCTTTGTCCGTAGTCTTCATCTTCTTCAGAATACTGTAGGTAAACCAATACATTATTTTATATAAAATCAAGGAATACAAGAAAGCACCAATAAAAATGTAACAAGCCATGCTAAATTCAATTGAAAAGAAATCGAATTGAGAATTCGCAGAACAAGCGCTGTGTCTGAAAGGCTCTAAACACAGAGGCAGACGCGCTCCTTTTCACTTACGTGAGACAAACGGCCATGAACACTACCCCGGGATAACCATTTTCAGTCGTCACATACAAAAACTTTTTCCCACCCTGTTGCCAAGGTTGGGAGAATAGGGACCCTTGTAATTGCACCCGGACCAAATAAACAACCCTGCAAAGTCCAATGTGGCAATAGCTGTTAAATCTACACATGCATTGTCACTGTTACCTGGAAACCCTACATCTAGTGAGTCACCCTCCAGAAATATCTAACTTATAAAATATCACAGGGACAAACTATTGATCACAACTTCCTCTGAATCTGCAAATTCCTGGAAACAACACAAGTTTCCATCTGTAGAGCATCTGGTTAAATACATTATGGAAATTAAGGTATCCTCATCCAGTGGCTTACACCTCTTAGCACACTGTTTTAAAATTTAAACTGCAAATCTATCATCCATTTGAAAAACTATTACATTTCTCAAAATTCCCAAGTACACGTTAAAATATGAATATCATGACACTGGTCAACAGTACTGTGGTCATTTCTCTAAACATAGGAGAGGGAGGGAGGGGGGAGGGATAAGGCCCAAATCAGAATTTTTTTAGATTTGAAAACATGTAGAACAATGTAGAATCACAAAAATGTGAAAACATAAATCATAATATATACCCCCCTCTTATTTATTTCCATAGGAACTTATTGAAGGAAAAGGAATTGTAATGAATTAAAAAATAATCTTTTAACTTCTACTCAAATTTTCTTTTGCACAATGTACATTAAATGAACTATGTGCTAAAACTTAAGGCTAAAAAAATGCCATAAATACTTCAAAGTGTTTTAACTTATCATTATTTATCTTCCTGCTGTTAAAGATAATAAATTGTCATATCCAAACTTCCTCCAACACTGTCTCTGTACAACTCTTGATTTATATTGCTAATTCCATAATATTAAATTAACTACTACTACAGTAGAACTATATTTAAAATAAAGCAGAGTCTAGAGTCTTTTTAGGGCTTCTCCATTCCTAAAATTCTTTATTTTCTTTCATTAATTTCTAATTAGCTTTATTTCATTGTAAGGTGATTCTTACAGAAGCTTTATTTATTTATTCATTTATTTTTAGAGACAGAGTCTCACTTTGTCGCCCTTGCTAGAGTCCTGTGGTGTCACAGCTCACAGCAACCTCCAGCTCTTGGGCTTAGGTGATTCTCTTGCCTCAGCCTCCGAGTAGCTGGGACTCGGCTGCCACAACGGTTGGCTGTTTTACTTTTGTGGTTTGTCTGAGGCCGTATTGGAACCCACCACCCTCAGTATATGGGGCCGCACCCTACCCACTGAGCCACAGGCGCCACCCCAGAAACTTTAATATGCTGCTTCTTTCTGATCTTGTATACTTGAGATCATCTTCACATTTATTTGAAGGACATCATTGAGGAAATGTAAAAATTAGTAGTCATTTTTTGTCCCAAATAATTTTCTTCTGAAAATGTAGTTTATTTTCCATGTTGTGGACAAATCCAGCCAGTGCGATCAGTTTTTCTGCATGTGTAAAAATTTATCAAAATAAGTTCTCCCACAAGACTCTTTAAAATCCTGGTCTGACAACATATCCAAATAAAGATCTTGAAAATCACCTCTTAAAATTTGGAAGAAAATGTGTCTAGTCTTTCCTTTAATATTTAAGGCACACAAACAGCTGAAGAGCAATCTATGTTTCAAAAACTCACTAGTACAACAATTGAGCTCAGGAAATGAATGTTCTAGTGCATTTTGCTCCAGCTTTAGCCAACATGCTACATTTTCCTTTTCATTTGTTTGTGTGGGGGAGGCTAGGAGGCACACACAGAGTTGTCCCAAATAATTGTATAAACTTTATTTCCCTGTAATATGCCAGTGATTGCTGCTGTGAAGTGTTGGAGTCAATTCAAAGTTTTCCTCTTGCAAGTACTAAGGTATTTTCTTCCTAAATGGTTTTATGAGTTTATCTTGATCTTTGAAATTTAAAAACTCCATCCTGCCTTAAAGAAAGATGGAGACTTTACCTCTTTCATGTTTACATGGATAGAACTGGAACATATTCTTCTTAGCAAAGTATCTCAAGAATGGAAGAAAAAGTACCCAGTGTACTTAGCCCTACTATGAAGCTAACTTATGGGTTTCATATGAAAGCTATAACCCAACTATTACACAAGAATATGGGTAAAGGGGCAAGGGAGGGGATGTAAGGGGAGGTGAGAGGAGGGGGAAGGTTGAGGTGGAGGGAGGGTAATTGGTGGGGCCACACCTATGGTGTATCTTAGAAGGGTACAGACGAAACTTACTAAATGCAGAATACAAATGTCTTCATACAACAGTTTGATGAAAACATTTCAGATTGTATATAAAAGCAGCACATTGTACCCCTTGATTGCACTAATGTATGCAGCTATGATTTAACAATTTTAAAAAAAATTAACAACAAAAAAAGATAAAAGCACCAAAGGAAACAAGCAAAAATCTCTAATTAAAAAGTAAAATTTATCTAAAAATCCTCAACTTTTAAATGCCTAACAACTAATCTTAAAGCATTTAATATAAAAACTCATAGATAAGAAATGGACAAGTTCGTCTCACACTCCCCTTTTTAAATAGGAGGAGGTGGATAGGCAATTTACCAAGAGAGAAAACAGGCACCAAGTATGTAAAAGGATTCCCATCCTCACTAGCTCTTGCACTAAAGACTGCCACCTCCACCTGACTGTGAAGAAGACAGAAGGAAGAGGAAATGACAAAGCCTTGAACATGAACCCTTTTAGGAGATTTGCAAAATAGCAATGGAGGAAAAGAACTTCGATGTGCTAAAAGGAGTCATTATCTGAGGCTATCTCCTACCAAAACCTTAATCTTGACTTTAAAGCGCTTCTTTGATGAACCACAAGTTGTGCCTCAAAAATTCTGGAACTTCAAAAGTAGTACAAACTCTTTAATGTTTCCATCTGTATTATAAATAAGATTGTACTTTTTCTTCTTGGATCACACATTCTGCAGTGAGTCTTCTGTATAATTACCCTTCAAAACTCACCCACATGTGACTCAAGCACAACGTTTTCTTTTTTTTCAGGCAAAAAGCAACAAGCCCTCTTCCCAGGCTTGCAACACAAAACCTAGTCAAGGTCTTAGAAACCACAGACCCAAGCTTACCCACAAAAACACCAGCCCCTGGGGCCCAAGCCATCTGAGCCCTCGTGGAAAGCTCTCAACTATGTGACACATTAAGAGCTAAGCCCAAGAGGCAGAGACTCTAGCTAACAATCAAGAGAACATCATGGATCATGGACCAAGGTGAGGGAAGACATGATAGTTACCTTAGTACTCATAGCAAGTCACAAAGCATCTGAGGGCATGACAGCTTGCCCCAGAGACTGGCTGACACTCACCTTCCTGTATTATAACCTTTAATCATACCACTTTTCTTCTGAGCCAGGGTCTCATTCTGTTACCACAACTAGAGGGCAATGGGGTCTGGTCATAGCTCTCTGCAACCTTGAATTCCTGGCCTCAAGCGATCCTCCTGCCTCGGCCTCCTGAATAGCTGGGACCATAAGTGTACACCACCACACTTATCTTATTTTTCCATTTTTTTTAGAGATGGGGTGGGGTCTTCCTATGTTGTCCAGGCTGACCCTGAACTGGCCTCAAGTAATCCTCCCACCTCAACCTCCCAAAGTGCTGGGATTACAGGCATGAGCTACTACACTCAGCCAACCATACTGTTTTGCTTTGTTTTGGTTTGGTTTGTTTTTTAAGACAGTCTCACTATGTTACACTTGGCAGAGTACCGTGGCATCATAGCTCACAGCAAACTCAAACTCTTGGGCTTAAGCAATTCTCCTGCCTCAACCTCTCAAGTGGCTAGAACTACAAGCACCCGCCACAACGCCCGGCTATTTTTTGGTTGTAGTTGTCATTGTTGTTTGGCAGGCCTGGGCTGGGACTACAGGTGTCTTCCACAATGCCCAGCCACTTTTGTGTCCTTGTTGTTTTGCAGGCCCGGGCTGGGCTCGAACCAGCAAGCCTCAGTGTATATGGCTGGCGCCCTACTCACTGAGCTACAGGCACCAAGCCCACACTGTTTTTTAATGGTGATAAAATACACATAACATAAAATTTACCATCTTAGCCATTTTTAAGTGTGCTATTCAAAGGCATGGAGTACATCCACATTCTTGTGCAATCATTACCATTATCCTTCCACAGAACTCTTTCTTCATCCTAACTGAAATTCCATATCCATTCAGTGCCCCCTCCCCATCCCTGGAGCCACCACTCTACCTTCTATACCTCGACTACTCTAGACTGCTCTAGGCACCTTGTATGAGTGGAGCACATGGTACTTGCCCTTGTGTGTGGCTTACTCCACTTAACATAATGTCCTCAGCTTCAGCCATGTTGTAGCATGTATCAGAATTTCCTTCCTTTTCAAGACTGCAAAATATACCATTGTACTGTGTACAGACGTATCACTCTTCTTTATCCATTCATCCATCTATGGCACTTGGGTTGTTCTACCTTTTAGCTATTAAGAAACCATCCTATTTCCAAAGGCTCCTAATAAGCCATTGCAAAGCCTTATAGGGAGCTTTACTTTTTCCAAATTAGTTTCCTGTCTAACCTAAACTCTCTGCACTGCATCATAAAGCGATCTATTCCTCCTGCTCAACAAAGACTCTGCCTCAGCTCCACCATTTATGAGTGGCAGGACCTTGGGCAGAACCCTTCACCCTTTACCTTTCTATACCTCAGTTTTTCTCACTGGTCAAAGGGGGAATCCTTGCAGAACTTCAGAGAATCCTAAGTGGGCTAATGCTCAGAGAGCACCCAGTCCCGAGCCCGAACATAATAGAAATACAATATTGGTTTCACTCTGAAATAAGCATGCTTTGTGGATTTCAAAATTGTTAATCTTCTGTACTCAATCTCTATTCTCTGAACTCTTCCTCTCAAAATTGTTAATCTTCTGTACTCAATCTCTATTCTCTGACTCATAATCGGGGCCCATGGGTCTCCACTGAATCATGCTTACACATAGAGTTGCCAGCTGGGGTGTCCATTCATTCTTCCTCCTCCCCGGAATGGCCTAGAGCTAAGCAGAGGGTAGTGCCATGAGCCCCAGCCTGAGGGCACAGACCAGCATCAGTCTAGCCACCTAGGCACTAAGCTTTGGGCTCTTATCTCTTTCTTACAATCCATACATCCAGAAATGCCCTCTTAAGGCTAAAGGAAAGAGAATAAAGCCAGCCTCTTCCCACCTCTTGACCTCAGGGCAACACTTTCCAGATGCTGGGGTGGCTCTCCAAGCCAAAGTCAACTTGTCCTGGTTGACGATGATGATTGCGGTGGGTGGTAGGTAGAATAATGGCCCCCCAAAGATATCCACCTTCTAATTCCTGGAACCTATGAATACCTTACAGGTTCCAGGATCACAGGTTACAGGTATGACAACCTGGTATGACATAAAGAAACTAAGGTCACAGAAGAAGAAATTACCTCATTGTTAGCCAGCTGATGGGGTCACTGGAATATCCAGTGGGCTCAATTTAATCATGTGTGCCCTTGAAACCAAATAGGGAGGCAGAAGAATCAGTCAGAAATTTGATGTGAGCAAAGCTCAACCCATCATTTCGGGCTCTGAAGCTGGAGAAAGGAAGCCATGAGCCAAGGAACTGGTGGCCTCTGGAAGCTGGGAATGGCCCTCAGTTTATAGCCAGCAAGAAAATGAGGAAATTAGTCCTACAACCACATGGAACTGAGTTCTTCCCATAACATATGAATGAGGACACACATGAGAAAAGAACACAGCCCTATCAACACCTTGATTTTCACGTAGCGAGCTCCATGTTGAATGTCTAAACTAGAACTATAAGATAGTAGCTCTGTGCTGTTTTTGTATCACTAAGTTTGATTTATTATAGTAGCCATAAAAAGCTACTATAATGCACATGGTCATCACGTGTGCATTGCATCCTAGTCGTGTTTAATCTCCACTACATTCCTGCCAGGGAACTACTTTTGTCATCATCCTCATTTTATGGAATGAGAGTGGATTGGTTTTCTAGGGCTGGTATAATCAAATATTACAGACCTTGTCTCCAAATATAGCTACTTTCTGAGGTACTGGAGTTAAGACTTTAACATATGAATTTAGGGAGGTATAACTCAGCCCATAGAAGGGAGGTAATGACATAGAGAAGCTGTGTCCCTTTCTCAAGGTCATACAGCCCCTGAGTGAGGAGTTGGGATTAGATCCCAAATTGGTTGGACTCCAGAGATTATCAATTAGCCACTGTGCAAATATGCCTCCCCAGACCTCAAGTGCAGAGTCACTAACTAGCTGTTGGTTCCCTCAAGTACGCACACAGTGCACACATGCACACATGCACACTAGTGGCCGTCATTAACATCTGGCCATCTTTGACTACCTCACTGTTGTGCTGACCCTGAGTACCTTTTATAGGAATGTCTGCTTGTACTGCTTGATTATGAAATCACTCAGGACTTTCAGGTTTTCTAGGTTCTAATAACACTTGACATAAACTAGAATAGAAGATACCCAAGGTCATCAGCCACTCTAACAGGAAAAAACATCACACGGAAGGTTTTTGTGCTGCTTATGAAAGGGCTAGAATCGGATTCCACACCCCTCTACACTAAAAAAAATCACCCCTACTATAAAAAATCAAACTCATCAGATACAACAAAATTTATCACCTTAAGAATCCCTAAAGAAAAAAGTCAGTGGAACCATATATAAATCTAAAATAAAAAGTCTTTATTTATTGGGGAGGGGGAATAACAAATAACAGATTCCTTAATAGGTGAAATGATTTAAATCTGATGAAGGTCAAGACAACAGACATCACAAAAATAGCAAATTGTCACTACAGAGGCACAATCTCTGACATTTCTTTGTCACTAATTCTCAGAATTCTGAAGTGGAACCAATTATCATACTCAACTATGGTTTTGCGGGCTCTGCTCTCCTCAAGGGGATTCACCAGATAATAATCCCTCGATGCTTTTTCTGTTTTCGAGTTGGCTGTTATCTCCTCCCTTTGCAAAGGGCAATCACACACGGCAAACATGACTCAAGGGAGACCTGTGCCTCACCCCTGCCAGATCTCTGCCTTCCCACGAGGCTTTGCTAAGGTCTCCAGAGGAAACTTATTTTTTTATTTAAAAGAAATAAACCATATGAAATTTTGTGAAACGTAGGCAATCCTTGAAATGAAGGACCATTCAGTTCAGCAAATAACAAACTAGGAAAGAGGTTCTCAAAGAGCGTAATGGGTTTTTTCCAGGAGGCCGGTGTCAGCAACCTCAGCAGGGAACCGTAAGACATCAGACAAGACAACTTTCTCACTTTACTTCTTCCTGTGCTTCCTGAAGGAGAGAAAGAAATCAGGATTTGACATGTTGCTCAAAGATCTACAGGCCCAGAGGAAAGGAGCAAATGGATCTTGAATATTGACCATGTCTCAGAGGCTATGGAAGTGACACAATTAACATTCATTGAGTTGTTAGAAACTGCTGTGGCCATTACATGCATCATTTCATTTGATATTTCTTACAGCAGTGGCATAGTCTCCAATATGCAGATGGAGAGACAGAGACCAAGACAGGTTTCTGTCCCAAGATGCCTCAGTTACTGTGAAGTTCAGATTTGAAGGTGGGAGCTGGGAGCTTTCACACACATGTGCTGCTGTAATTGTTATAGATGAGGGATTCTTGTAACTGATTTCCTGAGCAGTCCAAACCAGGGTCACCCATCTAGACAGGTGAAGACAAGGTTGGAAACCACATTGCCATTTCCCCAAAGGGAAAAGGTTTAAGTAAGGTGGATTGAGTACAAGGGAAGACTTCATTGAACAGACATTCTACTGAAAAACTAAGTATTGGGAATCCATGGGTTTATAATATGGTGGGATTCATAGGTGGGCAGTGAAGATCTTACAGGTTTTCAATGAAATAGATCAAGACAAATGAAAGAAGTCAAAGAGGAAATTCTGAGATGGAAGGTTCCAGATTAAAGGCTGAGCAGGCTCTGCCAGATAAGCTGACAAGAGCCCAAGCACACCCCAAATCACACCTATACTCCTCATCCTCCCCAGTGAATAGGCAGGGCCTAAATCACACCTTTGCACAACACCCTCCCTGGTGAGTAGGCAGGGCCCAAATCACACCTATACACAACACCCTCCCCAGTGAGTAGGCAGGGCACAAATCACACCATACACAACACCCTCCCCTGTGAGTAGGCAGGGCCTGAATCACACCTATGCACAACACTCTCCCCTGTGAGTAGGCAGGGCCCAAATCACACCTATGCACAACATTCGTCCCCGGGAGTAGGTAGGGCCCAAATCACACCTGCACACAACACCCTCCTAAATGAGTAGGCTGCAAATCACACCTACACACAACACTCTCCCAAATGAACCCCAAGTTGCCCCTGTACAAAACAACCTCCTAACAGATAAGCCCTGAAATCACACCTACATACAACACTCTCCTAAAAGAGCAGGTCCCAAATCATACCTACAAAAACACCCAAACAGAGGAGCAGGTCCCTGTACATAACACTCTCCCAATGATGCAGACTCCAAATCACACCTGTACACAACACCTTCTTAAAGAAGTAGACTGTTCATTGCTTGGGAACACATTGCTTTCTGAGTATGAGGGGCCTGGTATCCAGAACTGAAAATGCAAAGGACAGGAGTGTAGGGGGAGAGTGGCAGAGAAGGGAAGCTGAGCCAAGCACCTTCCTCCCTCTCCTCATTTTCTGTCCCTAGATATTAATAATTTACAGTCAAAGAACAGTTTTTGAGGCATTCTGTTTCCCTTCTTTTTAAAAACCTTTCCACCACTACATATAAACTACATATGAAGGGGCTGGGCATGATGTCTCAGGCCTGTAATCCTAGCACTTTGGGAGACCAAGACAGGTGGATTGCTTGAGCTCAGGAGTTGGAGCTTAGCAAGAGTGAGGTCTCTACTAAAAATAGAAAAACTAGCTGGGTATTGTGGTGTGTGCCTATAGTCCCAGGTACTCAGGAGGCCAAGGCAAGAGGATGGAATGAACTCAAGAGATAGAAGTTGCTGTGAGCTATGATGTCATGGCACTCTACTCAGGGCACCTGAGACTCTATCTAAAATATATATATATATAACAGACGGAGGAGAGAAAGATGTTTCCACTTGATGAGAAGAAGGCTGTGCTATTAGAAGTAGAAGCTCCTGCTGCCCTACAAACAATTTAGGAACACCATTCCTGGCCTCACTGGGTGCCCGCCACATGTCAGATGTCCTACTAGGTAGTGGGGAGAAATGCAGACAAGAAGAAGGAAATGCAGCTGAGAAACAGGGTTGGGAGAATACAGGAAATGTCTGTTCTGGAGTGGAGCAGGGCAACCCATCACCTTCTTACTCCTGCACTGAAGAGAGGAAATCATGAACATTTACGAATTAGGCAAGTATGATCTGCCTGGAAGCCCTGGGACAAGATGAGAAGCCACCAAAATGGTTGACTTCAGTGCACAGAGATACTTTGCTCACATCGATCATACAGACTAAAGGAGAACCTGGAGGTATTCCACACCAATACCCTCCTGTTACAGGTGAATAAGTGACCTAAAGAAAGTGGCCCCCAGAGAGTTTCAGGGATATGTTCAATAAAACAAGATGAGTGCCAGATCAAATGTTGAAGCCCATTTATCTTCAATTGGCCTGATCATTAATTTGGCCTTATTCATTAACTTATTCACTCATTGAAACACTTACTGAAATATTTCTTTGAACTATTTACAGTATACTAATTACATGCCAAGGACTAGTTCATTATCTCTCTAGAACAAAAGGATCTAGGGTTGATATGAAAATGAACTTCATTACACTATTTCAAATTTGCTAATCATCAAAAGTGTTACATTGTTTTTATCATTTAGTATTTCCTTGTTGTGTTCTCAGTATAGTTACCTAATGATAAAGAGAATGCAAATGGAAAATTGATAGCATCTTCTCCATGAGATGAGTAAAGTTAAAGTGTTCTAAGGTCATAACATTGTCTGAGAAATGGTTAAAAGATTCATTTATATATAAAATTCTATTAGCCAAGAATATAAAATTAACAAGGTAATGGAAAGAGAGAAAAGAATAATAAAAATATATGATTAATATAAAAAAACATGAGAAGGGATAGAAAACTAAATATGAAGCAGATGGTGCAAATAGAACACAAATAACAGGATGTACATAATGTAAAATAAGAATGAATGTTCCAATTAAAAGACTTACCAGCAAAAATGGTAAGGAATGGGGGAATAATGTTAATGTCACCACAAAAGCACTTAAAATGGTAAAAATTTCTCAAAATCAATTTTTTCAGATGTCTAGAAATTATCCAAAGACTTGCAATAACCCAGGAGAATTTCACTGAGAAAAATGATTAATCTCATAAACAACAAGCTTTGTGGCATTTGAATATATCCTTGTCGCATCTTCTACTCCTCAGCTTTTTGGCAACCTTGAAAATTAACAACCCCTTTTCTCAGTGCCAGAGGAAACATTACAGGACTGGAATAATTTCAAAACCTCAATCCAAAAGATAAATACTGGAGAAGTGTCACCCTCACTTGCTTCTCCCTAAGGGCATTTGTCAAATAATAGTTGGGGCAAGCAATAGACTAACTAAAAAACTAAAAAGAAACAGTTGAGGAGCCAGATATCCATATGAACTTTGAAAAGTTCCAATGTAGTCCCAAGAATCTAGAAAGACTTACCATATGTTAGACTGTGCACATGCTTGGGAAAACACCTGAGAAAGCTCTAACCTCTCACCTCTGACTCACCTTGAAGCTCTGCCTAAGAAGGAAATGAAAACTAAAGCATAATGGTCAGCTACCTGGCTGAGTGTAAAGGAGCACCTCAATCTACACAAAGCCATGCTCAGCAGAGACACAGAGACTGGGAAATTTATTGGTTATGGGCATTTTAAAAATTATTTGTTTAATCATTAGCTGGTCACTAAGTAAGCAAGTAGATACTTCAGCAGCCACATATGACAAAAATATACACCTTACAGAATTAGTTCATAAAAGTCACTAAAGAAGCAACTACTGAGACAAGCAGCAACAACAAGCCTTAGGTAGTAGGAAGAATATGACTTCCAGAGTGGCCATACTATTATTTGAAATGTCCAATTTTCACAAAACAATGAGACATTCCACACTCACAAAAAAAGTATAGTACACACACAAAAACTAAATTAATAGAAATTATTCATAGGGAAATTCAGACAATGGAATTGCTGGACAAAGACTTTAAATCAGCTATTTTAAACATGTCCAAAAAAACTAAAGAAAGCTGTGTCTAAAGACCTAAAGGAAAGTATGCAAACAATGCCTCAACAAATAGAGAACATTAATAAAGAGACAGAGCTTACTGAAAGGAACTAAACAAAAAAATTGGAGTTAAAAAGTTTAATAAATGAAATGAAAAATTTACCAGAGTAAATAAAGAGCAGATTTGAGCAGGCAAAAGAAAGAATCTGCAAACTTGAATATAGGTCAATTGAGATTATACAATGTGAGGAACAGAAATTAAAAAAAAAAATAAGGAAAAATAAACAGACCTCAGTGACCCATGAAACACTATCTATCACACATACCAACAAATGTACAATTGAGGTTTCAGAAGGAGGAAAGAGAGAGAAAGCATAAAAGTAACGTTTCCTCAAAAAGGCCAAGACGTCCCAAATTTTATGAAAAACATGATCTATCTAAGAGGCTGAATAAGCTACAAAACAAACTCAAAGAGACTCCAACCTATACATAAGATAATGCCAGTATTGAAAGCTCAAGACAAAGAGAAAGCTTAAATGCAGTAATAAGTGAATCATCATATACAAAATATTGTCAGTAAAATTAACAGTTAATTTCTCATCAGAAATCATGACAGAAACAAAAAGGCAGTAAGATAACATATTCAAGGCACTGAAATAAAACACTGTCAACCACAAAAACTATTCTTTAAAAAAAGATAGAACTTAAAACAGCTAAGATAAGCAAAACTGAGTGTGTCCCCAGTGCACTTGCCCTACAAGAAATATTAAAAGTAGTACTATAGGCTGAAATGAAATGAAAGTAACTTAATTCAGAAATAAATAGCACTGACAAAGGTAAATACATAGGTAAATATAAAAGACAGTATAAATTGATTTTTGTTTATAATTGCTTATTTATTTGCCTAATTTGAGAGATAGCTGCATAATTTAATAATTATAAACCTAAGTTGATGGGAACAAACATATCAAGATGCAATTTATAGCAGTAAAAGTATAAAAAGGGGGAAATGGAACCAAATAGAAGTGAAGTTTTTGATTACTATTAAAATTGAGTCAGTATTGATCTAAACTAGACTGCAATGAATTGAAAAGTTAATGGCACTCCATAGGACAACCACCAACAGAGGTAACAGACTGTGTATGTATGGTATTTTATATATACTTTATAATAAGTATAAATATATATTTATTTCTGGGATTCCCTTCATGCATTTATTAATATATATGTATATGTGTATGCAAATATATGTATAGATAAAAGGAACAACAAATGCATCAAATTGATATACTAGAAAATATTTAACAAAAAGAATGCAGTAATGGGAGAATCAAGGGAGAAAAAGACATAAGACATATAGAAAATAAATAGCAAATATAAAAATTATCTTAGTAATTTTATGAAATAGAAGTGGGATAATCTTTTCTATTAAAAACCTGAAATTGGCAGAATGGATTTTTTTAATGGTCCAGTGTTATATATCAGACTCACACTTTAGAGCCTAAGACCCAAAATAGGTTGAAAATAAAAGAATGGAAAAACAATGCCATGCAAACAGTAACCAAAAGAAAACTGAGTGGCTACACTAATATCAAAAAACTATATGCTTTGGGGGAAAAATCATTACTAGAGACAAGGACATTGAGAAAGATAAAAAGATCAATCAATCAAGACTATATAACAATTATAAATATATATACATCTAACAATGGAACTCCAAAATACATGAAGCAAAAACAATCAAATTGAAGGGAGAAACAGACAATTCAATAATAATAGAGCATTTAATATTCCACTGTTAATAGGACATGGAATAAGGTTGGGTGTGTTTGTTCATGCCTGTAATCCCAACACTTCTGGGAAGCCAAGGCAGGTAGATTGCCTGAGCTCAGGAGTTCAAGACCAGACTGAGCAAGAGCAAGACCCCATCTCTAAAAATAGCTGGGCATTGTGGCAGGCGCCTGTAGTCCCAGCTACTTGGGAGGCTGAGGCAAGAGAATCGCTTGAGCCTGAGAGCTTGAGGTTGCTGTGAGCTAGGATGCCATGGCACTCTACCAAAAGTGGCAAAGTGAGATTCTGCCTAAAAAAAAAAAAAAAAAAGGGATAGGCCAGGCACGGTGGTTCACACCTATAATCCTACCATTCTGGGAGACCAAGGCAGGTGGATTGCTTGAGCTCATGAGTTTGAAATCAGCCCAAGCAAAAGCGAGACCCCGTCTCTACTAAAATAGAAAAACTGAGGCAAACTTGAGCCCGAGTTATAGGTTGATGTGAGCTGTGATGCCACAGCACTCTACCTAGAGCAACAGCTTGAGACCCTGTCTTAAAAAGGGGGTGGGGTCCTTGGTGCCTGTAGCACAGTCGTTATGGCACCAGCCACATACACCGAGGGTGGCATGTTCGAGCCTGCCTGGCCCAGCTGAACAATAATGACAACTGCAAGCCCAACAACAAAAATAGCTGGACATTGTGGCAGGTGCCTGTAGTCCCAGCTACTTGGGAGGCTGAGGCAAGAGAATCGCTTAAGCCCAGGAGTTTGAGATTGCTGTGAGCTGTGATGCCATAGCACTCTACCAAGGGTTACATAGTAAGACTTTTTTTTTGTCTCAAAAAATAAAAAACAAAAATAAAAGGGCTTGGTACCTGTAGCTCAGTTGTTAGGGCACCAGCCACATAAACCAGGACTGGTGGCCTCGGGCCTGCTAAACAGTAATGACAACTACAACAACAACAACAATAAAAAAATAGCCAGGCATTGTGGTGGGTGCCTGTAGTCCCAGCTACTTGGGAGGCTGAGGCAAGAGAATTGCTTCAGCCCAAGAATTTGAGGTTACTATGAGCTGTGATGCCACGGCATTCTACCAAGGGTGACATAGTGAGACTATGTCTCAAAAAAAGGTGGGGGGATAGAATAACCAGACAGAAGATCCACAAGGAAATAGAAAATTATATAACCATAAACCAACTAGTCTTACATTTATAGAGTATTCTATTCATTCAGTGAATAAATAATAAGGATATCCACAAGAAAAAGAATGAAATTGGCCCCTTACCTCACACAATACACAAAAGCTAATTCAAGATGGATCAATGGCCTAAATATAAGAAATGAACTACAAAACTAGATTGAAAACATAGGTGTAAATCTTTATGACCTTGAATTAAGCAATGGTTTATTGAACATGACACTACAAGTATAAGGAACTAAAAAAAAGTTGATAATTGGACTTCATCAAAATTAAAAATTTGTGTGTGTCAAAGGACACTATTAAGAAAATGAAAAACAACCCATAGAATGGCAGAAAATATTTGCAAACCATACATGGTCAGTCCCAGGTTATGAACAAGAAAGGTTCTATAGGATTGTTCTTACATTGAATTTGTACATAAGTTGGAATAGATACATTTACCTATTACCTGTAACAGCTTCCATTTAGAAGTGTGAGTTGTACGTAAGTTCGATGTTTATAACTTGGAGACTGCCTGTGTCTGAAATACTCTATCACCCAGAATACACAAAGAACATTTACAATGAAAAAAAAAAAGGCCACTATCAAACCTTTAAAGAAGAACTAGTACCTATATTACTAAACCTCTTCCAAAATATAGAAAAAGAAGGAATACGACCCAACACATTCTATGAAGCAAATATCACCTTGATCCCTAAACCAGGGAGAGACCCAACAAGAAAAGAAAACTATAGACCAATATCACTAATGAATATTGATGCAAAAATATTTAACAAGATACTAACAAA
>CAUYON010015230.1:0-17084 GCA_963573935.1 Arctocebus calabarensis
CACCGCTCGGCGGCCTGTCTGCTCAGTGTCCTGGGGTCCTTGTGACGCTGGGTCTGTCACACACGCACCGCTCGGCGGCCTGTCTGGTCAGTGTCCCGGGGTCCTCGTGATGCTGGGTCTGTCACACACGCACTGCTCAGCAGCCTGTCTGGTCAGTGTCCCGGGGTCCTCGTGACCTCGTGCCTGTCACACACGCACCGCTCAGCGGCCTGTCTGGTCAGTGTCCCGGGGTCCTCGTGATGCTGGGTCTGTCACACACGCACCGCTCGGCGGCCTGTCTGGTCAGTGTCCTGGGGTCCTTGTGACGCGGGGTCTGTCACGCACACACCGCTCGGCGGCCTGTCTGCTCAGTGTCCCGGGGTCCTCGTGACCTCGTGTCTGTCACACACGCACTGCTCAGCAGCCTGTCTGGTCAGTGTCCCGGGGTCCTCGTGACCTCGTGCCTATCACACACGCACCGCTCGGCGGCCTGTCTGGTCAGTGTCCTGGGGTCCTCGTGATGCTGGATCTGTCACACACGCACCGCTCGGCGGCCTGTCTGGTCAGTGTCCCGGGGTCCTCGTGACCTTGTGCCTGTCACACACGCACCGCTCGGCGGCCTGTCTGCTCAGTGTCAGACCACACTTCCGCTCTTCAAGTCTTCTCTGCGCTGCTCGGGAGGTCCCGAGAAAGCTTGGGGCTTGAATGAACTGAAACCGAGGAGGGGACCTTCTCCAGTTCTCTCTGGGCGCCCCTCTTGCTCACAAGGGGCTCTTCCCGCCCTTGGCCGGCAGCAAGGGGCTTCTCTGGGAACTTCAGCTCCAGCACAGGGGCCTAGGCAGTTCCCGCAGCTCATGCCCCCTCAGGATAAGACAGAGGACACCGAGGGGAGCGCACATTACCTGCACACACTTCAGACTCTGAGGGCTCTTCCCACACTCCCTGGGTCTGGAAAGACAGCGCTGTCAGTTTTAACTGGCGGCACCACTTCTACCACGGCTTACCTGGGGCCTTACCCACGACAAGCCTTCAAAGAAAAAATGAAAACCCGGGGGTGCCCCCACCTCCTCGGTTCCTAGGAGCGCCTTTTCCTGGTCTTTTGGGTTTTCTCTCCTGGGTTGTTCCCCACAGTTTAACCAGCCAGACGTGCCTCCAGGGGCTCAGGGCCAAGACACAGGGACAGTAGGAGTCGCCTCGTGTGAGGTCTGTCTCCAGGCCTGACTCCCCTGCTCAACCCTGCTTTTATCCCCCCACCCATTTTCCTCTTACATTCTGTCCAGAAGTTTCGGTCAGTGGGAGGGGCCTCACTCCACTTCCACTATGCCTGAAATCCCGAACCGCACTTGTGAGGCCCCAGCTGGAAACAACACAACCGCCCTCCAACATTGGATTGGTCAAATTGCGATATGTCTAGACCACGGCCCACAACACAGCATTGGGAATGAACAGATTGCAGGGACAGCAGCAACGGGGTGAATCTCACATTTTTGTTGTTTAGTGAGGTAATCAGAGAGAAAATGGTTTTCAGACTTCAAATTAAAAATGAGCCTTCAAAGGAGGAAAAAATACAAACTGTACAGCTCCACTTAGGTGTTGCGTGAACGGAGACGCGAGGGACAGTAGCTTTGCCCCAGGTGCAGAACTTCTACATATAATTATTAGGGGAAATACGAGAAACAGACTACACACTCTCCAGGTGGCGTGTAGCAAATTGTCTCTATTCTGGGCCACCTGATATACACTGGTGGTCACGTACACACTTAATCTATAATCTATAGCCTTTTACCATTATCTAACTTCTTCTAACTATAATTAACTTGTGGAAAAGCATTCACTCTACAAATCAACACAATAATTTGTTTTTACATTCTTCTTAGACCTGCATCATCTTTTGATCACAGGCTCTAAATAAAGATCATAAAGAGCTGCAGGGGATTCTGGTGAATGAAACCCCTCAAGCACACAGTTAATCCAAAATGGATTTATGACTTTGTTTTTCTACAGAGCAGAAATCTTTAGGCCCCAAGACATTATGTACAGACAGACATGTGTCATTCTCTGATCCGTATCACCAGGGGTGGGGTTGTCGGCCCCTAAGCACCTGGGCTTAACGGAAGCATACTTTACTGTTTTTATGGACTTTTACCTCCAAACAAACAGCCTCTGTGTATGCTTCAGGGGGAGCCCAGCTTTCTTGCTTCTGTATTAGCGAAAGCCATTTCAACCCATTAAAGGCTTGCCTTTGTGTGGCTTATGTAGGGTGGTCTTCTAACCCTACAGGTTATACCTCCAACAAAGGTTTAATAACCAGAATCCACAGAAGGCTATGCTAAACAGTTTGATGAAAATGTTTCGTATTGTATATGAGACCAGCACATTATATCCTTTGATTGCACTAATGTACTCAGCTATGATTCAAAATCACACAACTTTCTTCATTGAGGGGATGGACACTTTTCCTTTGGGATGAATTTTGTACATGAAGTTTGCTTTCTTGGAGTTGCAGCCTGTGTCAGCAGAGGTGACCTGCAGTTATCACTCTTCAATCTTGGCTCAGCTCTCAGTCTTCAGCCTAATTGGGTACTTTCTGGACATTGTCCTTCCCACAGATTGGGAGCTTCTGTCCAAGGCTGGCTCCCCATTTGTTTGAAATGTATTATTGTATTATGCACATTAAATGTGTTTCCCCCAAAATACTCCCCCTCCTTCAGGGTTCCCCTGTCCTCTCTCCCTCCTCTTCCCTCCTTTCTAGATTATAGTTTTGTTTTACCATTCCAATGAATGTGCAGTTTATTGTATATTGATTTCATAGTAGTATTGAGTACATTAGATGCTTCCCCTCTCCCCATTCTTGAGATACTTTACTAAGATTAATAGGTTCTAGCTCTATTCAAGTAACATAAAGCTGTTAAGTCTTCATTTTTTATGGCTGCTTAATGTTCCATGGTATACATATACAATTTGTTAATCCATTCATAGGTCAATGGGCATTTGGGCTGCATCCATGACTTGCAATTATGAATTTGGCTGATAGAAACATTCTGATCCAAATGTCTTTGTTGTAAAATGATTTTTGATCATCTGAGCAGTTACCTAATGGAGGAATTGGAGGATCAAATGGTATGTCCACTATTAGTTCCTTGAGCATTCTCCAAACATCTTTCCAAAAAGGTCCTATTAGCTTGCATTCCTACCAGCAGTGCAGAAGTGTTCCCTTCTCTCCACATCCATGCCAACATCTTAGTTAATTAGTTTAGTTAATCCTTAGTTTGGGGATTTTGTGTTGTGGGTACTCTTAATGGGGTTAGATCATATCTCACTTATGTGATGATTAAGAATGATGAACTTTTTTGTGTGTTTGTAGGCCATGCACCTGTCTTCTCCAGAGAAGTATCTGTTCAAGTCTCTTGCCCACATAGAAATGGGGTTATTTGTTGTTATCTTATTGATTGGTTTGAGTTCCCTGTGGACTCTAATTATCAGACCTTTTTCAGGAGGACAATCTGCAAATAACTTTTCCCATTCTAAAGGCTGTCTGTTTACTTTACTTACTGTCCTCTTGGCTGTGCAGAACATTTTTAGTTTGATCAGATCCCAGTAATATATTTTTGGTGGTGCATTTTTTCCCGGGGGGGGGGTCCTCCTCATAAAAAATTCTCCCAGGCTGACTTTTTCAAGTGTTTTCCCTGTACACTCTTCTAATATTTTTATAGTTTCATGTCTTAAGTTTAAATCTTTTACCCAGTGAGAAACAATTTTTGTTAATGGTGAAAGTCGTGGGTACAGTTTCAGTCTTCTACAGGTTGCCAGGCAGTACACCCAGCAACATTTGTTAAATAGGGAATCTTTCTCACAATGAATGTTTTTGATAAGCTTATCAAAGATCAAATGATGATAAGTGACCTGTATCAAGTCCTGAAATAGCATCAACAATACAAAATCTGCCAACAAAGAAAAGTCATGAACCAGATGGCTTCACATCAGAATTGTATCAAACCTTTAAGTGGAACTAGTACCTATATCACATAACCTTTTCCAAAACATAGAAAAAGAAGGAATACTCCCCAAAACATACTATGAAGCACATATCACCCTGAACCCCAAACCAGGAAAAGATCCAACAAGGAAAGAAACTAAACCAGTATCATTAATGAATATTGATGCAAAAATATTCAATATTATCCTAGCAAACAGAATTCAACAATACATCAAAAAAATTATACACCATGATCAAGTTGGTTTATCCCAGGATTACAAAGTTGGCTCAACATAAATAAATTCATAAATGTAATACATCACATAAGTGAAATAAAAAGCAAAGATCACATGATTCCCTAAATTGATACAGGAAAAACTTTTGATAATATCAGAACAGTGAAGAAAATAGGCTTAAAAGAGTCATTTATGACCTTTTATGATCAGAACAGTGAAGAAAATAGGCTTAAAAGGGTCATTTCTGAAACTGATAGAGGCCATCTACAGCAAACCCACAGCTAATATCATACTGAATGGAGTAAAATTAAAAACATTTCCACTCAGTTCTAGAACTAAGCAAGAATGCCCAACTTCTCCACTGCTATTAAACATAGTAATGGAAGTTCTAGCCATTTCAATCAGGCAAAAGAAGGGGATTAAAGGTATTCAAATGGGGTCAGAGGAGATCAAATTCTCACTCCTCACGGACGATATGATCCTATACCTGGAAAACCTCAGGGATTCAACTACCAAACTCTTAGAAGTGATCAAGGAATAGGGCACTGCCTCAGGATACAAAATCAATACTTGTAAATCAGTAGCTTTTATATGTGCCAACAATAGTCAAGCTAAAAATAGTCAAGGACTCTATTCCTTTTACAGTAGTGCCAATGAAGATGAAATTTCTGTGAATTCATCTAACGAAGGATGTGAAAGATCTCTATAAAGTGAACTGGGAAACTCTGAGAAAAGAAATAGCTGAAGATGTTAACAAATGGAAAAACCATGCTCATGGTTTGGAATAATCAACTTTGTTAAAGGTCTTTACTACCCAAAGCAATATGCAGATTTAATGCAATCCCTATTAAAGCAACATTTACTTATGGAGCTTGAAAAAAGTGCTTCATTTTATATGTAATCAGAAAAAATCCTCAAATAACCAATACATTAATCAGAAACAAAAACAAATCAGGAGGTATCATATTACCAGACTTAAGGCTATACTATAAATCTATATTGGTCAAAACAGCCTGGTACAGGCACAAAAATAGAGAGGTAGATTTATGGAACAGAATAGAGAACCAACAGAGGATGCAGGATTTTGTCAAATATCTTTTTCTGAATCTATTCAGAGGATCATATGGTCTTTGTTTTTGCTTCTATTGATATGATATATTATGTTTATGAATTTGTGTATGTTAAACCAGGCTTACATCCCTGAGATGAAGCCTACTTGTCTAAGATGTATAATTTAATTTTTTAATGTGTAGCTGCAATCTATTAGCTAAAATTTTGTTGAGAATTTTGCCTCAATATTCATTAGTGAAACTTGTGTGTAGTTCTCCTTTTTGGTCAAGTCCTTTTCTGGTATTAGAATCAAGGTGATGTTTGTTTCATAGAATGTGTATGGGAAGATTCTTTCCTTCTCAATGTTTTGGAATAGGTTCTGCAATATAGGTGAAATCTCATATGTGAAGGTTTGATACAATTATGAGGTGATGCCATCTAGAATCGGGGTTTATTTTTTTCTTCTCTGTCAGATGCTTCCTTATGATTTCTTTAATCTTAGTCATTGATATTGATCTGTTCAAGATATCTATTTCCTCCTGGTTAAGTTTAGGGAGATGATGTGATTCCAGGTATTGGTACATTTCTTCCACATGGTGAAATTCCTGGGAATAAAATTTTTGGTTGTAGTCAAAAATAAACTCTTATATTTCTTTGCTACCAGTTGTTAATTTCCCCTTGTAATTTCTGACTGAGATTATTAAAGATTTTAGTTTTTTATTTCTAGTTAATAGGGTCAATAGCTTGGCAATCTTATTTATCTTTTTCAAGAGCCAAATTTTTGTTTCATTAGTTTTCTGAATGATTCTTTTTATTTCAAACTAATTTATTTGTGATTTAATTTTGGTTATATCTTTTCTTTTGCTAGGCTTAGAATCAAACTGCTCTTCCTTTTCCATTTCCTTAAGGTGATTCGTTATGTTGTCAATGTGCTCTCCTTCTATTTTGCAGATGTAGGCATCTAATATATTAAGTTTTCCTCTTAGGATGGCTTTAGTAGTGTCCCACAGGCTTTGGTAGCTTTGTGTGTTTGTCAAAGCTAAAAAATAATTGTTTGTTTCCCTTTTTCTTTTGGAAGTCACCTCCGGGGGGTGGGGAGAAAGGCCGTGGTGGAACCTCAGCCTGGCAACACAGAAAATGCTTCTCTTCTTGGGTTGCTCCCAGGCCCTTGTAGGGCTGAGAAGCCTCCAGCCTGATATCCCACCACAGGGGCTGAGGCTGTGGGTCCCTTGTCAGTCTGAGGGTAGGCTCAGGTCACAGTCCACATCCTTTGGAATGATGGGGATGTGCTGGCTTAAGTCCCAGGTCGCAGCATAGCAGCTAGGCAGGGGCTCCCCAGTGTGCAGTACATACTGCACACTCACTGAACAGTCCTCAGTGTAGCAGCCTCAGCCTCTCCTGCCACCATGGGCCAACTGCTTCTCTCATAGAAGCAGCAGGGCAGTCCCTCATCTGTCCTGGGCAAATTGTGTGGGTGAAAGCCATATAGGCCCTGGGTGTTTCCTGGCTGCAGCTCCCCACTTGCAGCACCACAGCCCTCACAGAGAGGGTACCCCAGATATAAGGTGCTGATGTTGGCTCCCCCTACACTGGGCCCCAGTTTGGAGGGCTGGGGCTCAAAGCAGCAGGCACATGATGGCCTCTCAGTGGCCCCCATTGCAGGTCTTGCTGACATCTGGGGCCCCACTTCTGAGGTAGAGCTATTGATTCTCCTGGACTCCAGGGAGGAGTTACTGCCATAGTTCATCTCTAGGCTACAGGTGGACAGATGGATCCCTCAGGGAAATGTAGGGCCCAGCCAAGGCTCTCTCCACTCAGCACCATGACCAGGAGTCACCAGAATCTCCTCAGGTGGAGGTGAAGCACCCTTGAAGCACACAGAGCGGTGCCCAGCCCAAGCTGCCTGAGCCCCTCCAATCCCCCACAGGTGTGATAAGGGCTTTGGCTGCGGTAGATAAAGGGGTCATAGTCGCTGCTGAGGGAGCTGCAGAAGGTGGAGCAGCTTCCATAAACCACCTGGTTGCTGACCTCACTGCAGTCTACCACAGAATCACTGGAGGAACAGTAGCACTAGCTGAAGCAGCTGCTGCTGCTGCTGCTGTCACTGCATGGGCACTCAGCTAGGTAGCCACTACACACAGAGCTATGGTCATGGAGTAACTGAAGCTGGATGTGCTGCCACGCTCCAGGTATGTGTGGGACAGTCACATGCACCACAATGGAAGAGCAGGTTGCTGCCACTGCTTGGTGGTAAGGCACAGGACCGGCCCCTGGCAGTGAGACTGGGCAAGATCCTGCAGTCCCAGCAGACATGGCAACGGACTCCTGAGTGTCCTGGGAGTTATTAAGGAAGCTGGCCCTGGAAGTAGTAGTGTTGGTACATGGTCTCATACTGGGAGAAGCAAACTGCTTTGCAGAAGCTGCAGCTGCTGAACTTGGGCCTGTGGAGGGAGTGAGCTGGGGAGTAGTCCTGGTGCTCCATATCACAGCACTGCAAGGCCAGTGTGTGGTCCAGTTGGAGGGGTGTGTAGCCACGGATATAGGTGGGGGTCTGTGGAGGGTAGAGGCTCTGCTCCCCATGGTGGTCCATGGTCAGCAGTGTGACAGGGTTTCCATGGAGGTCCATGCTTGTCTTTGTAGGGTAGGGTGGGATGACAATGGTCCTGTGCAAATGGCCGGGGTAATGCAGCCTCAAGATCACACCCTGCTGCCCATTGCATGAGAGGTTGCTTATCTCCACACACACACATGGCACTTGAGTTTCCCTTTTGTTCTATGATGTTGTGCCAACTTGGCAGCAAGCATGGTACTGTAGCAGCTATGGATCCATGTACTTTTTGTGAAACTGGTGAGTACAAGGGATAATCTGAAGCTCCTCTTCATTCATATACTTCTCCAGGTGGATGGCACATACAGATATAGAGCTGCTGCTGAGTGTGTCCAAGGCCCCACAGCTCTCCTCTCAGTGCCCCTTGCTCTCCAAGTTGAACTTCCAGTTTTCCATCTTCTCCAAAGCCTACAGAGCCTACATGGAATTCTGACTGTGTCACTGCTTCAGTTTGATTTTGACAAGGAGGATGAGCAGGCCAAGGAGACAATGAGAAAGAAAGCCAGGAAAATTCCATGTCAAAATACTCAATGGATTGTCATAGAGGGCAGTGCTGGATCCTTGCTTGAACCACTTTCCACTTGTTGACAATGTTCATCAGCTTAATGGAATCTTCACCCCTCATGTACACCACTGGCCACTTGAATGGATCTTCCAAGGCCTGGTTTAGCTGGTCAATAGCCTCTGGGTTTTCAGACACATCAAAGATGACCGCAGTAGCTCCTTGCTGCACTTTGTGCTTGGCCTTGCTCAGGACAGAGAGTCATGGTTGCTGGTCCAATTCTAGTTGTTTCAACTTCACCACTCCTACCCACCTATATTCATACAATTCCTCTTTGTCATTGTTATTACACTGGCCCAGTGAGTGCATCTATACCTACTAGAGGATATCATACCTACTAGAGGATTTCATTTATGATGTCCTCTAGTAGGGCTTCCATTGCTCTGGGCTGTTCTTCTTCACCTTTTGAGCTTGGCCCCAGCCCATCAGAAGGGGCAAGCAAGATCTGTGATGTAGATGGTGTAGCTGGGGCTTGAGTCAAGTAGTACCACCTCTGTGAATCCCATCTCATTGGCCCAGACTGTGCAGGGCCCGAGGCCACCAGCAGCAGCCCAAGCAGCAGTGGTGGTGGCCCCCAGGCCCTAGGGGCAGCTGCAACATCCCGGGACTCCTGGGTGCCCACCTTAGTGTGGCTTCGTGGTCCTGCAGTGGGAGGGGGGGGCGGGCAGGCACAGTCAGGCATAGTCACAGGCAGAAGACTGAGCACAGGTGGATGCTTCATAGCCTCCAATGGGCTACCTGGCCCTCTCACCTTGGGCCCTTTCATCTGGTCCATGTGAGAGGTTATCCCCTCATCTTTGACTTTTTTCCACTTTAGTGGCTTTAAATCTTCTTGTATCTGAAAATAAGATTGCAGCTCCTCCTTTCCTCTGATTTCTATTTGCCTGAAAAAATGTTTTCTATCCCTTAGCTCTGTCTGTTATGTTGTCCTTCAAGGCTAGTTGTATTTCCTACAGTGGCAAATGGATGTCTTGTGCCTGTTTTTTTTTTTCTTCCTTTGATCAGCCAGCCTATGCCTCTTCAGTGGGGAATTCAAACCATTAACATTTATTGAGATAACTGATTAAGTGTGGTAGAGTTCTATTCATCTTATTTTATGAAAGTCCATTCCTTAGTTTTATCTGTTGTGTCATTACAGAAGCTACTTTTGTCCTTTATTTTCTGGGTATTTATTTTGTTGGTGGTCCATTGTGATGCTCAGTGTGTAGAATAGATCTGTGTATTTCCTGTAGAACTGGTCTGTAGAAAACTTCCTCAATGTTTGCATATCAGAAAATAATTTTATTTCTCCACCAATTTTACTTGGTTGAGGATATTTACAACATTGATCAAATAATAGCTTAGCAGGACATAGAATCTGGGCTGAAAATGTTTTGTTTAGGTACGTTAAATTTAAATACCAATTGTGTTCTGGCCTGAACAATTTCATTTGAGAAGTCTGGGGTCACCTAAACGATTTGCCTCTGTAGATCAATTGGTGCTTACTCCTGGCTGCTTCCAGAACCTTCTCTTTCATCTTGACTTTGGACAGTTTCATGACAATATGTCTTGGAAAAGCTGTTTGAGTTTATGTGACCTGTGGTTTGATATTCCTCTGAACATAGTGCATCTGAATCCTTGATAATAATTGGGAAATTTTCATTTATGATATCCTCTAATAGGGCTTCCATTGCCCTGGGGTGTTCTTCTTCACCTTCTTGAATACCTATACTTATTGTGTTAGAATGCTGCATGAAGTTTCATAATTCTGTCAGTGAATGTCAGAAGAAAATTCTGCTTTCTCTCACTTTTTTTGTTCTGTCTCTTTAATTGTCCATGTTAGCTCAAGAGCTTTATCCTCTACTTCTTAGATTCTTTCTTCTGCATGGTCTAATTTGTCATTGATACTTTCAACTGCATCTTTAAGTTCCCTGATTGACTGCTTTAATTCCTTAAGTTCTGCTTTATCCTTTCTATATTCTTCATAATGTTCATCTATTATTTGATTCTGATTTTTTTTTTATTAATTATAGCTGTGTACTTTAACGCAAACATGGGGTTCAATGTGCTGGTTTTATATACTTTGTTTTATTTTCCACTTTCTCAGCAATTTTCTTCATTGTTTTTATCATCCATATTTTAAAGTCCCTTTCTGTCATTTCTAATATTTATTTATAGGTGGAATTCTCTGTAGTGGCCACCTCATGTTCACTGTGTATGCGGAGGAGGTTGCTGTCTCTTGGTTTTTCATAATGCAAGTATTTCTCTGCAATTTTGATCTCATGAGTGTTTTATTTTTGTCAGTTTCCTTTTACTTTCTCCTACTCTTTATATTACTATATCAGATCCTCTGATCTAAGGATTTGTAGTGTCCTTTTGGTAAAGGACTAAAAGGAAGAGAAGAGTGAAAAGCAAGAAGGATAAAAGATAAAGAGAAAAGTGAAAGCAAAGGGAGGAGTAAAAGAAAATATTGACAAAAAGAAGAGAGGAACAGAAATAGAGAGAGAGGAATAATATTGTTATACAGTAGAGTACTTGATCCATACCCACAATCCCAATCTCTGGGGGGCTGGTTGAGTGGGTCCCTCATGTCTGGAGCTCCTTACCAGCCCAAGCAAACACAGGACTACACTTTCACCAAATGAAGAAAAAAAATGCTATAAATCAAAGTAGAACAAAGGAAAAAACAACCTTAAGGGATATACCTAGGGGAAGAAAAGGAATAGGAGGGTAGAAAAACCTAGCAAAAATGAAGCCCTTAGTAGTAAAGAAGGAAACAATGAAAAATTAATTACACAAGAAAAAAGAAGGGGAAAAAAAGAAAAATCTAGGAGAAAATTTGAAAAAAATATTTAAAAGGAAAAAAATTTCATATCTATCTATCTGCCATTAAATATCTTCCTGTATGTTGCCTGGTCAACAAGTTATCTTCTTTGGTATCAGATGCTAATAACCACACTGATACAACTCTATAAGATGGAGACTGGAAGCCTCTGCCTTGGTGAGGTGATTGTGTCCCATCTTCCTTATTTCTTTGCCATCAAACTGCACATGGTTGGGAGCCTGGAGCTCTTCTTATCCTGCTTAATAGACATGCCTTGACCTTTTCAAAACATGTCCCTGGGCTACCCTTGTCAGGCACACCAGTACCAGCCTCTCACAGTAGAACCAGAATCACTCTGTGGGCCAAGTCTTCATGGCAGCCTTCACAGGATGGCTGTACCTTCTAAAGCCAAACACTGAAAATTCCACTCCACCTGGGTGTCTTAGCCCTGGCCCCTGACCACTGTTCAAAATCGCTTGCTGGCCCAAGATCTCCCAGGGTACCTCAACCAAGTGTCAGGGTCCAAACAAATCCAACAAGGCAGGCCTTGTCTGCAAACTATCCTGGCCAGCCTCCACCCAAATGCAAATACCTGTTGTTTCTTCACTGTTTTAATTCTTGTCTTGGGGTCCTGAAGTGTTCCACTGCCTGCCTGTGTTCCCAAAGGGATGTTTTTGGACAAAGCTCACAAGTCAGATATTCCTGGAGTTTTTCTCCCCAGTATCACTATGTAGATCTATAAAGACACTGTCATCTTGCTCTGCCCCTCTGGAATTCTTATTATGAAAGTGAAGATGTAATTCATAAGCTAAGTTTAAAGAATTTTTTTTTTTTAGTGCTATGGCAAGGTAGTTTACAGCAAGCTCAAACTCAGGCTCCAGCAATCCTGTTGCCTCAGTCTTCAAAGTAGCTGGGACTATAGGTACCAGCCACAACACCCGGCTGGTTTTCTATTTTTAGTAGAGATGGGGCCTTGCTCTTGCTCAGGCTGGTCTCAAACTCCTGAGATCAAGCAATACACCTGCCTCAGCCTCTCAGAGTACTAGGACTATAGGTATAAACCCAGCCTAAGAATTCTATTGAGAAGAAAGACAGAATTTGCAAAACGTTTGTTTCATATTTACACTAGAGTGACAGTTTTCTAAACAAAACACTGTGTCCTGAGAATCTCTGCCCTAATGTTAAAAGAATGACCAATTCTCCATGCAAATTTCAATCTTATAGTCATTATCCTTCTATCTATATTGTACTTTTTTCTCATCCAAACTGACAAATTGCATTTTTCTTCTACATAGCTCTTACACATATTAAATTTGTTAGTGTGTTACTGGACCTCTATTTTTGGTTGTGAATTTTTTTTAATCTTATGTTACCTCAACATCTATGTTTACGCAATTTTAACTTGATTATACCAGAATCAGGACTTTACCCCCTTGGGAGAGTCTCCAGTTCTCCCCCTCTCAGTTCCTCAATATTTTTGACTCACACACCTTATGTGTTGCCTTCTTGTGACCACCTCCCTGTGCAGTAGCTGGATACAGTACTCAAGTAACCCAACGACCTCCACACTGTGTGTGGACTGCAGACCTTTGTTACAGTGACCACTAATCATGAGACACACTGTGACTTCATGAAACCTGTGCTTCACTGTTCTTAAAGTACTCAATAGACTTCTCCTGGGGACATCTGCTTGGGTAATGCCAGGAACCCTAATAAAAACTTCATCCCATAGCTTCTTCCCTCTCTCTCTTGATCCTCAAGCACTAGGTGAACCACAATTCCTGGACAGCTTTTCCTTTATTTTGGCCCTGTGATTTGTGATGCTATCTTCTCTCTTAGAACTATAAATAATATTGTGCTTCCGTTATGTATTTTGTTGAGTTGCCCCCTCTGTATATTATTTGATCAACACACCTGAACCTAGTTCCCTTTGGATTGAGGGCTCTCATAGGGAGTATCTGTCTTTGTCCAAATAAACTAGACATAAGCCAGAAGAAAGCTAGCAGGGCATTTGCCAGTGCAAACAGGATTGTTGTCAGAGGGACACCTGGTCCTAGGTCGGACACTTAGGAATTAAGCTATAGACTGGATAAGGAAGCGTATCACAATGATTACATTATAAATCTCTTCAACCAAATCTTCTGGAGTTCCATCAAGATAGCCCTCAATACCAAACAAAATTAGAAAGTAAAACAACTGATCCCCCAAAACACATACACATGTGACACACAGACACACACACACGTAGAGTATGTGGACAGGTAATTTTCTAAACCATTGTTCAAGACATGCCCTGAGAAGGAAGACAGAAATCACAAAGATTGTAGCTGCAGTATACATCACTGAGTCGAAGTGGAAAAGTTGATTTGCCAAGTTGTTTAACAGACAGAGGGACTATAGTTAAAACAAAATGACTTAAATAATACTCTGGATTTTAAGATAAGGAATTTTAATGTGTGTTCTTTCTCAAGATGTGAATTACCAACTTGGAGAGGAGAGAATGTTTATTGAATTACAAAGGTATAAAACAACACCCCCTAAAAGATGACTCTCCTGACCTCACCAGTATTTCTCACTCTGGAGAGCTGGAGCTCTCTCAGCTGGAGCTGAGAACTGGAGCTCTTTCCTCCCTAAGGCTGCGTGGAGAATACACTTGGAAGATTTCTCAGTTATCCCTGATTTCTTTCTGTGTCCTGACTAAAAGTCACAGAGTGCCTTGACCACTTTTTGACTCATCCATCTGCAGGTTCTCTTTAGCGAGCTTGAACTTAACCAGAGCCTTAAACTGATAATGATAAAGGTATATAGGTTGCTGTCCAAAACACTGAACAATGCTAGCTCCAGCCCAGAGCCAAATACCTAAAACCTACATGGAAACTCTACACTTATACCTCTCACTGTGGACATGCCTAGGTGGAATGTTCTGTCATTGTTAATCATAAGGGAAAACAGCAGCCCTCTCTCAGTAAGCTCCCCCAATAAATGCTTTGGACTGACCACCCTGGTGTTTAGTGCTTCCCTCTATAGAATACCAGCCAGCTCTATCCTACATCTCAGAATAGTTTTGGGCATTGCCTTATGGAAACTACCCTGCCACTGCTTTTGAAGAAATTCTAGTTCCAGCTTCTGCAGGAGGAAACAACATCCCATGTTTATAGACCGAAAAACCAACAGTCTTGACTTTGTGAATTTCCATGGTAGTATGTTCTGCAGTTCCATGTCACTGTAGTCTTTGCAGGCATGGTGAACTGAGGTGGTGATGTTGCCATGCTAAAACTGGTACCATCTGGTTGCAGAAAAATAAGGTCAGGGCTGTACTTATTCTGCAGTGTGGTGAGTTATTCCATTGTATATTATGGTGTGATAATAATAGAAATAAAGTGCACAATAAATGCAATGAACTTGAATCATCCCAAAACTGTCTCCTCTGGTCTGCAGAAAAATTATCTTTCATGAAAATGCTCCCTGTGACAAAAAAACGTTGAAGACTACTTTCTTTTATTACAGTTAACACAGATTTATTAAATACCTGTAACATAGAGATTATGTCATCTTCATAAATACTAAATTTAATGTTCATAAATGTTTTATTATTGATCCCTGAATTCAAGACTTCTATTTTAGATCATGGTAAGGAGGGTTTGGAATACACTATACTGTGTTTGTAGGTTTTTGGTGGTGTTGTTATTTACACGTTTGTTTGTTTCGTTCTTTATTTATTTATTTTGCTACCTGGCTTTTACTAACTGTGTACATGTTCTGACCCTCCCACTTGAATCTGTATTGCAAAAACCTGAGATTAAGGGTTCATTTCTAGGTTTGTGTTAGCAGGGACTATTTTAAACAACTGTGTTTCTAAACATTTATATTACGCAGTGAAACTCTTATCATGACAAAATCTAATTTGTGGATTTGGGACTTAGCGTGGGTAATAAAATTTGAAGATATGTGTAAGAATATCATATATCGTTCTTAAGAATGCATGATGGTTGGAATCTGTAAAATGACAAAAAAAAAAAAAACCACTTAATTATCACAAGGTTTTCTCAGTAGCTTGAAAGTGTAGCTGTTCTTTGAAACTTGAAGCAGCAAATGCTATACCAAGAAAACTCTCCTGAATGCAGAAACATGTGTTTTCTGTCACTGATATTTCTCAATGTGGCTTCTAATACCTCCGTGTTATGTCATCAGAACATCTTTAGTGGGATTCTGAAGATGTATGGGGCTTTTAGGGACAGATGAAACAGAGAGTCCTATCTTTGAAGAAGTAGTTACTGACACAACTCATTACTGGACAATGGATAGCATAATGAGAAAATAAGAAAAAGGATGAATGTCCTCAGAACTTGGTTTTTATGATGCTTTTGATTTTTTAAAAACTAATAATTTCTAAAAATTATTTTTTTAATTTTTTATTTTTATTAGCTCATAAAAATATGATTTTATTAAATCATAGCTGTGTACATTAGTGCAATCACGGGGTATAGTGTGCAGGCTTCATATACAATCTGAAATATTATCATCCAACTGTTCGACTTAATGTTCATGGGATTTTTCTCATTTTTTTGTGTGAAAATATTTGTGGTCTGCATTTAGTAGGTTTCACCTGTTCCTTCTAAGGGTTTCACCTGTTCGTACTATAAGTGTGATCCCAACATTTACCCTCTCTCCACCACCCTCCCCCTCCCCTTTCCTCCCTTACCCCTTTCCCCATCTTCTTGTGCTACAATCAGATTATAGCCTTCATATGAAAGCTATAAATTAGCTTCATAGTAGGGCTGTGTAGATTGGATACTTTTTCTTCCATTCATGAGATACTTTGCTAAGAAGAATGTATTCCAGCTCCATCCATGTAAATATGAAAGAGGTAAAGTCACCATCTTTCTTTAAGGCTGTGTAATATTCCATGGTATACATGTACCACAATTTATTAATCCATTCATGAATCAATGGGCACTTGGGCTTCTTCCATGATTTAGACATTATGAAAGGAGCCCTGGCTGGCAACTTGTAGAAGATTGAAATTGAACCCACACCTTTCACCACTAACTAAGATAGGCTCACATTGGATTAAAGATTTACACTTAAGACATGAAACAAAAAAAAAACACTAGAGGATAGTGCAGGGAAAACTCTTGAAAGAATTGGCCTGCATGAATACTTTATGACGAGGACCCCTCAAGCAATTGAAGCAGTATCAAAAATACACTACTGGGACCTGATGAAACTAAAAAGCTTCTGCACTGCCAAGAACACAGTAAGTATAGGAAGAAGACAGCCCTCAGAATGGGAGAAAATATTTGCAGTTTATGCTTCTGAGAAAGGTTTAATAACCAGAATCCACAGAGAATTCAAACATATTAGCAAGAAAAGAATAAGTGATCCCACCTCAGGATGGGAAGAGGATCTGAAGAGAAACTTCTCTAAAGAAGATAGGCACATGGCCTTCAGACATATGAAAAAATGCTCACTATCCTTAATCATCAGAGAAATGCAAATCAAAACTACCTTGAGATATCATCTAACTCCAGTAAGATTAGCCCACATAACAAAATCACAAAACCAGAGTTGTTGGCACGGATGTGGAGAAAAGGGAACACTTCTACATTGCTGGTGGGAATGCAAATATGTTCCTTTTTGAAAGACATTTGGAAAATACTCAGAGATCTAAAAACAGACCTGATATTTGATCCTATAATTCCTTTACTTGGTATATACCCAGAAGACAAAAAAATCACATTACAACAAAGATATCTGTATCAGATTGTTTATTGCAGCCCAATTCATAAAAATAATTTTATTTTTGCCTAATTTTATATTTACAGAAAGCTACAAAGAGAGTACAGAGATTTCTTCTATCTTTCAGATTC